>MU751568.1:9494-44337 GCA_026770625.1 Nicotiana glauca
ATTTTTGTTGACCTGAAACTTAAACAATCAATCTTTATGTATCTCAATCAATTATCACTAGACACCACACTAAGTCATATTTAACAGGTTCATAGTTCAATTATAATACAGCAGTTCGAAATAGGCAAGATAAGCATCAATACTAGCCTATGAACTTAAAATAATCTGCAACTAAATTGAGCTTTACAGTTTAGTTATACAGTCCATCTACAACAGTTTTAACAGTCAAAAATAGTCCTAGTTATACATTCTAGTTAAATCATTACAATTCAATTTTTGAGCAGTTTATATCAATGGAAATAATTCCAATTCAAACTCAAACGAATTAGAACAAAAGCTAAATATAATGAACTACAACTATATTTCAACTATCAAGTAATAGGAGGGCCTTGATCCAAGCTTCATTTCATCTCAACAACCAAAAATTTACAAGTGTATACCTGGAAAAATAGGAGAAGAATAATGAGAGATCAGCAGCAATTTCTAAAGAAGAAGTACTCCAAACAACAACAACAATATCAACAGCAACGAACAACCAATCATAGGAATAATTTTTAACTCCAAAACAACTTCAAACCAGTCAACACCACACCAACCACATATAATGACCAAAATTCAACTAAGTAAACTCCTGAATCTACTCGAACTTGTTTTGAATGACTTCTGATCTTCAAACAGCAAAACTAGAACTCTAAAAGCTAAAACTAAGCTGGAATTTCAATGAACAGAGATTTTTTTGGGTTTTCTACTGATTTTTTACTGTTTTTGGATTTTTGAAGATTTAAATTTCAAAATCAAATCTGAAATTAGAGAAGGGACTTTTGGGGGGGAATTTTTGGAGGCTCCCCAAAACTTTCTAACAAGGCATTCTAATGCCCTTTTATAGACACAACATGAGAGAATTTCAGATTTTTACTTTTACACATTAGTCCCTCAATTATTTCTTATTTCACCCCTTTATTTTTGACTTGTGCTACAAGTAACTACACCTATATTTGTAAATTTCAATTTAAAACCCCTTCTAGAAAGTCCTAGGGGGTTCTATTCTGATTTTTCTACCCTTAAAATTCCTAAACTACCCTTGCTTGATTTCTAAAATTACTAATTCTAACAAAACTACCTTTTCCCATGCCTAAACTACCCTTTAAACCCCCTGAAATTACTACCCAAACCCAAACAAAACCCCTGAACTTATTAACCCTTGATCTTGGTCTCCATTTACCAAATTACCATTATCAGCTATAACCAAATCAATTAAGCTAATCTTACTAATGAATTGAAAACCAAACAGTGAACTAAAGAATTTTTGGTACAATTACTGAACTAAACTAACTATCACTAACTAATTATCAAAGGAGATGGGTTATTAATTAATTCAAAATACTAAAATTCAAATAATGCCAAAACAGGATCAACTAAACAGATTAACAAAGCATTCAACTAATAATCAAACTAAAACCATGAATCAAAATAAATTAGGATCTTAAACGGACTAAACAAACAAACAGAATTGTATCCCCAAATTAAAACAAAATCAAAATAGAGGTGATAAAAATCAAAACAAAAGTTAACTACAGCATACATTCATTAAACAAAACAGTCATAAAATTAAATTAGAACTCATGCAAGAAGAAGAAAATAGAAACATATTAAAAAAAGACTTACTGTTATAGATTAAAGCTGGAACAAATCTATCAATATTTAAATGTCATTGATGGTAGAATCTTCATGAGGAGAGTGAGAGGATTGTCTGATGTGATTTTGGGGAAGTTCCGACGAACTAGGATTTTTTTCCAGAAATTTAAAATTGATATTCGAAGGAGTAGAGCCTGATTCGAGGGAAGGTGAATGCATATTTGGAGAGAGGGGAAGGAGGTGAGTTAAGGGTGTAAGTTTGGAGCCATTTGCAGGGGTGGCGCCGCCGTGCACGGTGGTGGCGGTGCCTAGGGTTTGTAAGATTTGGGCTGTTTGGTAAGGATTTGGAAGAAATTATGGCTGGATATGGAAAGGGGGTGTGAAGAAGAAGGGGTGGTATAAGTTTCAGGCTCGTTGGACACCGGCCGCCGCCGTGAGGCGATTTTCAGCGGCGGTGTGAGGCGGAGCCGGCAGAGACAGTGAATACGAGGAAGATAGATTGCTCTTTAAGGTTATAGAATATTCAGATATTTTTATTAATTCACTGAGATCGAATCCGAATAGTTGGATTAAAAAGATTGAATGGCTCAGATCAAACGAAGCCAAACGACATCGTTTTGTTTAATAAAGAGGCAGGCCGGGTTGGGGGATCATCTGGGCCTGGGAAATGATACAAATTTTGGGTCTATTTGGGCTGGGCGTATATTTAATTCAAATGGCCAATGCTGAGCAGCCTCTTTATTTTATTTTCCTTTTGATTTCTTCCTTCCAATTATTTTCTTTTACTCTTTTATTGTGTATTTTTTTTGTATTTTTATTTTTTCTGATTTTATAAAAATGCTAAAAAACAAAAACAAATTGACTCTAACAATTATATTTCCTATTTTTCAATTATAGTAATTCCTAATTTAAATGTAACCTAATACAAATTTAAACTAAAAATGCCAAAGAATGTTATTTTACTATTTTCCTCCTATTTTGTTCTAAAACAAATTAATACTAACTAATACTAAAATGTGAAATTAAATCCCTAAACGCAAATGCATATTTTTGTATTTTCATATGAATTATCATGCACAAATAAAAATGCAACAACTAGCACAAAAATTCAACAAAATTCACAAAAATTGTAAAATCATTTTATTTGGAATTTTTGGGAATAATTTGCTTAGGGCAAAAATCACGTGCTTACAGTCGCTACTAACTTTAAACTTTTACGAAGATCATCTTTCCCGAGCCATCGACATTAGGAACACCGATTTAATACTGCACTGCCGCACCCCGCGATATCTAACAGTCGCTTCTTCAATACTAACTTGCAATATCCTTCTCCAAAGGCGGATTGTAGAAGATCATAACATCGGCGAATCTAGTACATCTAATAAGGACATCAACCCCTCATCATAGAAGAAAATTCCGCCACGCTCGCAAATACCGAGTCTCGATACCTCATCAACCCAAACCTGAACATTCTCTGCCCGATTTTCTTTCCCCTACCGAGAATAAAATACTGAATCTCTAGATCATGTACTGAGTAAACCTCCCTCCAAATCATTCACTGCCCCGACAAGTAGGCAAACATCCTACCATCATATCAATACTACGGAACAATCGTTCATGAGCATCATGGCAACTTGTGCCTAACCTTAGAGCTCTCAGAAGTACTGCTACTGAGCTGAAATAATAAAATATCCTTCCACAAGGCGACGATAATAGTCCATTCAACTATACCGGGAGAAACATCTGCACCACATCTATAGCGCCATTACAATTCATCAATTCTCGATTTACAACCAGCGGTTCACGTAGCGTAAGATTAAGTAGGAAAGAAACAAAGGCATAAGCCTCACAGGGATCAAATTACACGATAAGGAATCAGGAAGGGAAGTACTCCTAACAGCCATGTAGCCTCCCGAAGATAAGTACAGACGTTTCCGTACCGATCCGCGAGACTCTACTAGACTTGCTCATGACTCGTGAGACCTACGGGAACCTAGTGCTCTAATACCATGTTGTCACGACCCAAAATCCACTAAGGGTCGTGGTGGCGCCGGACACCACTGTCAAGCAAGCCAACCAAAATACTCAATTAAATTCCCATTTTTGTATTGTCAAAATTATTTTTTCTACTTTATACATTAAATAACGAATGATAAAATTTACGGAAACAACCGCGAAATCTTTAACAAACTTAACATTTAATAATCCAAAAATTCTCCCAGAACCCGGAGTCACAAGTGCATGAGCATCTACTGACAAGGAAATAAAATACAACATCCGTTCGGAATACAGTGGACCGGAAGTAAATACAGTATACTGGAAGGGACTGTACTAGCTGCGGTAGTCTCGAACAATGCAGCTCATCTAGTCCCAGAATCATCCGTGCTGCTATGCCCAGTAGGCCGCTAGAGTTACATATACATGTGCAACAAAAATGCACAGAAGTTTAGTATGAGTACGTAAATAAGGTGTACTGAATTAGTATCCCGTCTAATCTCGAAGAAGTAGAGACGAGATGGTCGACTTCAACACTTACTAGTGATCCAATAATGAGGCCAATAATACATTAAATCGTGGATTTCTATAAATATGATTTTATTCCTATAGAATCAAAACAAGTAAACAATTATTTCTTTTATAGAAAATTTCCAAAATTCCTCTTTCTTTATTATCCAAATATTCTCAAGCCATGAAGAGGCATCAACAACTTTAATAAATTCAAGGAAGCAATAAAGGCATGCGCAAATCATGCCGAGGTCGGCTCGCTCCAACAGAAATGTAAATTGTGCACTGCCGAGGGTCGAATGGCACGAACCATAGATGCATCTATTTAATCTGCTGAGGCTTTCGTCCTGCTCCAAAATTTAAACACACACAGACAGTCAATCAAAAGTCCATACGGAGCAATTATCCAAAGAAAGTCAATCTTCTTTTAACCATTTAAGAAATATGAAGTTTAATCCTTTTAGAAATTTATTTACTAATTCAATGTGATTTAAGCAATTCAAATTGTCAATAAGTTTACGATTAATCCAAGTATAGCATGTTTTTGGGTTCTAGACTACCTAGACAATAGCATAATAGTAGCTACTACGCACGGACTCTCGTCACCTCGTGCGTACGTAGCCCCCACAAATAGGAGCACATAACCAATTAACTCACCTATGGGGACAATTCCCTCTTACAAGGTTAGAAAGGAGACTCACCGCGCTCCGAAGATCTATAACCGGCATTCCACACTCTTCCGAAAACTCCAATCGATGCAAAAAGCTCCAACGCTAGCCGATAATAATACAAATCCATTAATATATACTTAATTACTCCTAATGATCCATTTCATAGCAATTCCTAATCCCCGATCGAAAAGTTGATGAAAATGCCCTCGGACCCACGTGTCCAAGATTCGAAATTCTTCTAAGATAAGATTTACCCATAGCCTCACGAACTCAAGTATATAATTTACTCTCAATTTCATACCCAAAAATCGTGGTCAAAATCCAAGAATATCAAATTTCTAGGTTTTCCACCAAAACCTCAAATTTGTACTAATTTCAATGCTCAAATCCATACATAGTTGATGTATTTAACTCAAAATAGGTGGGGATAACTTAACTTATTGTTGATGATGAAAATCCTCTCTTGAAACCCTCCGAGAATCGCCCAAGCCAAGAAAATATGAGAGGAAATGGCCAAAATCCGATTTTTAAAACAATTCTGTGCCTCCAGCATTTTTCGCTTATGCGGAAGAATTTCCGCTTCCGCGGTCCCGCTTTTGCAACTAGGCCACCCTTTTTCGCTTCTGCATTTCCCTTTCCACAGATGTGGTCCCGCTTCTGCTGAACATTGACCGCATATGCGGTCCACGAGCCCTTGACAAAATCCGCTTCTGCACTCCTCCTTCCGCAGGTGCGGTCCCGCTTCTAGGGAAATATGACCGCATATGCAGTCCCAGCTCCCTTCACCTCCAACCGTTTCCGCGTGGCCGCTTCTGCGGTTAACCCACCGCAGAAGCGATTATACCAGCAACCAGACCCTTCAGCTATATTAAATTCTAAATTTTGATCCGTTAATCACCCGGAATCCACCCGAGGCCCCCTGAGACCTCAACCAAACATACCAATCAATACCAAAACACATTACGGACTAGCTCGAGGCCTCAAATCACATCAAACAACGCTAAAATCATGGATCAACCTCCAATCCAAGTTTATGAACTTTAGAACTTCCAACTTCTACTTTCGATGCTTAAACCTATCAAATCACGTTCGATTGACCTCAAATTTTGCACACAAGTCATATTTGACATTACAGACCTAGTCCAACTTTCGGAATCGGATTTCGACCCCGATATCAAAAAGTTCACTTCCGGTCAAACTTCTCAAAAACCTTTAAATTCCTATCTTTTAACCAAATGGCTTCAAAATGACCTACGGACCCTCGAATTCACTTTCTATTGCGCTCCCCTCCAAAATCACTTTACGGAGCTATTCACATACTCGAAATCCCAAACGGACATCGATAACGTTGAAATGCACCTCAACCCAAACTTATGAAATTTCTTTCAAAATGCTAACTTCCACATAGTCGCCAAAACGCTCCCGGATTATCCTAAACCCGATCCGGGCATACGCCCAAGTCTGAAATCATCATATGAACCTGTTGGAACTTTCAGATCCCGATTCTGAGGTCATTTACTCAAAATTCCAATCCTAGTTAATTCTTTAACTTTAAGCTTCCGAAATGAGAATTCTCTTTCCAAATCGACTCTGAACTTCCCAAAACTTAATTTCGACCATGCGTACAAGTCATAATACCTAAAATGAAGCTGCTTATGGCCTCAAACCACTAAACAACACGCTAGAGCTCAAAATGACCGATTGGGTCGTTATAAACTAGGTAATACTTGTTTTGGAAATTTCCTTCAAATGAAGCGTTGTGAAGTCCAACATCAACTCTTCAGATGCTTCATGGCTCTCCAAAGGAACTCCTGACAATGTATTTGCTATACACGTCAATGGTACTTCATTATATTTCTCAATAAGGAGTTTGCGCTTGTGACTGGACTCAAATGTGTTGGTAACAATGCTGATTTTGAGTTCAGTGAAAATGTCCCTAACCGACTTATTGAGACTTACTTTAGAGGTGCCAATCTTGTTAAGAAGAAACATTTGATGAAATGCTTTGCTGAAAAGAACTGGGGTCACGACAATGATGGTGATGCATTGAATATAACTTTGTTGTATTTCATACACACCTTCATTTTTTCATCTGAGAAGAACAACACAACCATACCCAGGCTACATTTTAACTTGGTCGAGAGTGGGCGCTAGTGAATATCTATGAGGTTTAAAAGCATTTGAAATGCTGACAAAATCTATTAGCAAAAAGATGGATGCTCAAAAGAAGTATTACAGGATAGATGGGATGCCCCTAGCTATGCAAGTGTGGTTTTATGAGTGTTGTTCATATGTTGATCCCAAAATTGCACTCCGAGTTGATAACGTAGTCCCCAGAATACTCAATTGGAGAACCACCGAAAATCAACCAAACTTTGCTTATCTGATGAACAACATGTTCAATAACAAGGGAAACATGGTAATATAAAATTTGTATCATGGCTACTTTACATTTTACTAATCATTAATGCCGCATACATCTGCATACAACTGAATACAGTTGCTGCTATTCTCATTAGTACTGCTGCATATTTGGTTAATTGAAACTTCAATACAGTTGTTGTTGCCTTCATTAATACAGTTGAATACAGTTGCATATGATTTAGTAATCATTACTGATGCCTTTATTGAATACAAATTACATTTTGATTCCAGTATTAAAATACATCCATTTTAGTAAGACTTTGATTGTATTTTGTTTTTCAGATTGTTTACAAGGACATCCATACAACCGATATAGAGCTTGTCGCAATCCTACTCCTACTCATTCAGACAAGTCGACAGAGGATTCAGATAACTTTTCTCCTATACTTGATCTCCAGTGTAAGAAGAAAAATGTTGTAAGTGTTGGTCCATCTTTATCACTGCCCCATAAAAAGCGCAAGGAACATAATATCCATCCCTCAAATACAGCTCTGATTGGTGTATCTGAAATTGCACAAAATGTTTTGCATCAAAATCAGCTGGCAGATTCCAAAAATGATGAAGTATCTTCTTTGAGGAAAGAACTAAATTCATTCAAAGAATAAGTGAGTTTTTTTTATCATATTAAACATTACAGTTTAGTGCTTAACATTCGTATGCGTACAAATGCACCTTTGTAATTATTTCTGTCTTGCTAAGGTTGTGGGCGAGTTCAAATCTCTTAAATCATTGATCAGTGATAACTTTAAGATGCTTGCTGACCATCTTCAACACAATCAGCAAAAAGAAAGCTTACACCAGATAAAGGAAACCACAGGGACACGTGATGATGGTATTGAAATGCCATATGAAGCCAACTTGCAAGATATTTCAAACGGTCACAGACAGACTGATACACTAGTCGGCGATAATATTGAGGTTTAACATTTTTTAGTCTCTTTAATATATGTTTAGATCTCCCGTTTGCATTCAGATGAATTCATTGAACATAATTCTAAGTTATCTAAATAAGACATGTATTCAGATGTATTCTGCTATATTTTTAAAGTTATCAGTAGTTTGTAACAAACATATGTATTACAGTAATATGTATTTAATTGACTCATTAGTTTTCAATAACATCTATTTAACTGAATCTCTATGATGTGCTTAATTGCCTCTTTATTCAAGAATTTCTGCTATAATACAGCAAATTCAGATGTATTTTTCTGTATTCAGTTGTATTCAGATGTATTCAGTTATCTTTGAACATACTTCTAACGATGATGCATACGACTAACAGAATGCAGTGGTTAATGCTCCCTGTGTGGAGACAAGAGTGGAGGGGAATATTACATCAGAGGTGTCGTGCAACTTACCACATATAGGCCAAGAGGGTGTATCTACTGATTACTATGTATCTCAATTTGAGTTGGACAACAAGTTTCTTCCCAATCAAATTCTAGAAACTAGAATTGTGATACACAACAATGCAAAAAAAGTTACATCAACCCCAATACCATCTCATAAGAATCAACGACCAAGTAAATGGTATTCTTCGCCTTACGAGTCTAACTTCGACTCCGTAGGTTAGTGTTTTATAAACTAATTACCTATTTCCCTATGGTTTTTATAATTAAAACTCTCTATACATGAATTTATTGAACAACAGGTACCTCAGTAAATTTGACCCTCATTTTTGAAAAAATACACCCATTTGAGGATGATTCAATTATGGGGCCGCACCCTACATTAATCATTCAGGAATACGACAAATGGGTTCATGATGGTCTTCTTGCTAGGCATGAGCAGAAGTGAGTTTTTTCCTGGTATGTCTATTACGTATTTATATTTTTAAAAATGGATATAATTCCTTTTTATATCATACTTGTAGAAGTAATTTGGAAGACCATTACAAGAAGAACAAGTTAACACTTCATATACCATTGGATTTTGGAGTTGATCAAGTCAATTCAAAAAATTGGTTTTACCTTCTATCTTTTGACGGTAAACTATGGGATGACAATGTGAGTTTTACCCCTTCCAACTTTACTATAATTCGTTTCTTTAGTATTGGTTTGTCTAATTGTATAATTCACAAGTTGAGCTCTAACCCAAAGTTGTCTTACATAACTTTGATGTACTCAATTGTATGCATATGTTACTAATAAATCTGCTATATTTAATTGTATTCAGATGTATTTTAACATTTTAGCTGAAAATGCAACATGTTTTTACTGAATCTGTTTGATGTATTTAATGGCATCATTATTCCTGAAGTACTACTGTATTTTAATGTATTCTACTTAATTGCCTCTTTATTTATGAATTTCTGATGTAATACAACAAATTCAAATGTATTTTTCTGTATTCAGTTGTATTCTTTAATATGTAACTTTCTGTATTCAGCTGTATTTTTCTGTATTTAGCTGTATTTTCCTATATTCAGCTGTATTATTATTTAATATGTATGATGTATTGGACTAACACTATGTAATTAAATTTGTGTATAGCTTATTGACGTCATATTCTACTATCTGAGAAAGAATGTAAAGTACAACCAAACAAGCAACTTCAAGTATACAACTGATGATTGTATATTCAAGACAAGAATCGCTGAAATCTTCGACAGGTATATGAGTACATATGGGGCTACAGATTGCTAGCTAATGTACCTTGGCATATTGTTGACAATATCTTGGTACCAGTCAACTTGAAGGACAAACTACACTGGATATTGGTTGTTGTCTCATTCAAGGAGAGATGTATCAAAGTGTATGACTCGTACAGATCTGCAGGTCATGATTCCTATGTAGCTTATGAGATAGATAAGCTAGATAAGCTTGTACCTCTGTATCTATTAATCAGTGGCTTTTACAGAGATTGTCAAGGCATAGATTGGTCTACTTACTCATCATACATTGACAAGTCACATACTCATCACTTTGAAGTTATTTTCATATCAAATCTGCCTCAAGAGAAAGGTGGGAGCATGTATGTATTCAATCATCACTCTTGTATCATTTTAATAATCTAATTGTATGAATTATTTTTACATGTTTCAATCAACATTTTTCAGGGATTGTGGGGTGCATGTTGCGGCATACGCAAAGTTTCTAAGAACTCTTGGTGAGATTCCACAAATAACATTTGATTCTAATCTACTCCGTCAAAGATATGATGCTCTCATCTGGAACTATGCTATGCGAAAGATAGACGTTGACGCCATAAGCGAGAATGAAGCACCCTCAAATATTGCTAGGCAAATCACGGAGTCAGATTCAAAGTTGCAGATAGTGTTAGAGTAGCTTTAGGTGAATGTAGTTTTGGAATGTTGTTTTTTGGTGAAGATGGTATTCAGTTAGAAAAAAACTTGTTTTAATCACTTTATCAATAGTGTTCGTGTATGACAATTGCAACTTTTTAATCTATGTTTCATTGTTTTGTTCATAAGTATTCATGCTTAATCTTCAGTTTATATTCATATGTATCTTATATGATATAAGTATGTATTAATATTCAGTCACTTGGCTTGAACAGGTTATACGTATTGAACATGTTAATATCAAAGTCAGAAATTATATGTATATTGAACAGGTTATACGTATTTATTCAAATTGTTATATTATAGCTGAGTATATAGATGTATTCCGATGTATTCTGACTAGTTATGTATATTTAACTCAGACACTGTCTATGATTGTATGTCTAAGTATATGTGGACAAGGTTGTATTTGATTGTATTCAACACAATACTGCAACTAAATGTATACAGAATCTAATCATGTTATATGTATTTATTGAATTTGTTATATTATAGCTGAGTATATAGTTGTATTCCGATGTATTTTGACTAGTTATGTATATAACTCAGGCACTGTCTATAATAAATTGCCAAAATATATGTGGACAAGGTTGTATTCGAATGTATCCAACACAGTACTGCAACTAAATATATCCAGAATCTATTCATGAAAGGCATTTCAGAATTTATTACTTAACAATGTCATCATAAGTATTGACAAATCGTTAGAGCACTAATACATGTCATAGTGTTAACTAAATCCTACTTGGAGCATTTCTACACATTCACTTGTTATGTCCTCCCTGCCCACATATACTACATGAATGTTGATTTTCGGCTGCAGCAATTCACTTAATGGTTTATCGCGCTTCTTCTTTTGCCTTCCAGGAGGTCTTTTCCATTTGTGTGGTAATACAACCTCCTTTGCAACATGTGATGGCATATTCCAGTCACTTCTGTCTGGTAGCAGGTACACATGCACATCGTATGTCATTACAATAAGCATGTGGGTATGGTAATTCATCAACTTGGAACCTCCCACAAACACATTTTCTCTCTAACAGGCAGACGGTGTAATGCCTCCCTCCATCGTTAACCGTATGTAAGTATTCAGTTGATGGTGTCACCTACATTTAAACATAGACCTATAAGTTTTGAGCACATATAACTAAATTACCATATGTATAATGCTGAATTACTCAGTTACATACAACTGAAATGTTTGAATATAGAAGAATACATCATATATTTAGACCGGCAGACTATAAACTATAATTACTCTTAGCTTATGAATACAATGACATACATAAAAAAATTATTGTACTTTAGGCAACTGAAATGTAACAAAAACATTAGAAGGCTACGGCATGACAATACGTCTATATAAAAAATTCTGTATAATACAAATTTATCAGTTGTATTATGATGTATTCAAATAGTTGTATTTATAAGGATTTTCAAAGTTCCCATCAGTGTTTTATTCTAATTGCAATGTCTTTATTTGTTGTATGCGTATGTATTATATTAGAAAATATATTTCTATCAATGATATCTTACTCCAGTTGATTTTTGTAGCATGTATTTAGTTGTATTCATATGTATTCATGTCAGATCTTCGATAGAATATGTGTTGTATGCAGTTGAATTTAGTTGTATTCATATGTATTCATGTCAGTTGTAGTATGAAAAATGTATTGTATTCATGTCAGTTATTTCAGAAAACAATTAAGATATATAATACAATGCCATTAAAATAAAACTTATAGTCATGCGTGTAGACATTGCCTCATTCAAAGTCAGTATCTCCTGGTATTTTTTTCCAAGCGTTGTGTATGTCTGTGTATCTTCTTTGCGGTTACTGCATTTCCAACGTCCAAACATCTTCCTAACTTCTTCGAGGAAGTCGTATATTGGCAATTCCCTTGCTGACACTAGTGCGACATTGATTGACTCAGCAATATTTGACGTCATTGTCCATCCCCTGTTAGCAGGTGCATACAACCTAGCCCACTTTTCGTATCCAGCTAACTCCAAGTATTCTTTCACCCTAATATCTACCTTCTCCACCTTCTCCATCAGACTATCAAATTCAGCTTGTGTGTATGTTTTTGCCATCGAGAAGTATATCTTGCTCAGCTTGGCATGGCTCTTTTTGAATTTCTTATATACGATGTTCCATAGATGCCATATACAAGCAAAATGCGGTACATCTGGATACATTCTCGATACAGATTTAATGATACTCTCATTGCTATCTGAAACGATGCACATGTTTTCCCTGTCATCGTGTGCTATCTTGAATTGCTCAAAGAACCACGTCCAAGCAGCATCGTTCTCTGAATCAATAACACCATATGCTAGTGGCAATATATGACCTGTAAAGATAGTTGAATACATATTTTTAAAACATGTATTTCAATCTTTAAAATATGAACAGATTTTATTATAATTCACATACTCACCTGCACCATCCAACGTGCTTGCCGAAACGAATGTCCCGGTGTACTAAGGTTTTAGGTGACTTCTATCCACAACAATAATGGGTCTACAATGATAAAACCCCTTTATAAAGACATAAAAAGATATATACACTTACATGAATTCATTTTTGGGCGATTTTATCATTCTGATGTGGGAACCTGGATATGTCATATTCATTGTATATAAGTATCTTGGTAATTTTTTGTATGAATCAATCGGTTCACCTCTCAAAAGATTCATTGCCTTTTCTTTAGCCCTCCACGCCAACATGTAGCTAACATCTACACCTAAATTTGATTTCACATCATCAATAATATCATTTGGGGTCTATTTCCTCTTATGATTAGTAAGCTTAGGCCTAATCATACCACCTATAAGGCTGCTACTTGCCTGCCGCTGCTCATACACCTTGTCATTCAACGGACATGCATGGTTATCAATGAACTCTCTCACTTTGAATAGTTTTGATTTATTAATGCTTGAAGCCTTAAACCTCCATTCACAATCTTCTGACATACATAATAATACATAGTTGCAAAAAATTAATCATTGTACATATGATTAGCATAAATGTTTACAAAAAAAAAAGCACTCATATACACATGAATACATTCTGACGTCTCTCTCTCTCTCTCTCTCTCTCTCTCTCTCTCTCTCTCTCTCTCTATATATATATATATATATATATATATATATATATATATATATATATAAATTATTATACTACAGAATTCAATTATAGTTATACCCATTTAAATACAATGAATACAACTGAATACAATTATTGTTATATGCATACATTGTAACGACCCGACCAGTCGTCTCATGAGTTACCGCTCCGTTTCTAACATTTTTGCTTCTTTATGCTTTGTTATCCGTATTTTTATGTGGTCGAGTTGATTGGTTTGAGTTAGGAGTGAATTTGGTAAGAAATGAGACACTTAGTCTCTTTTAAGAAGGTTTAAGTTTGAAAATTCAACAGGATATTGACTTATGTGTTAGAGGGCTCGGATGTGAGTTCCGATGGTTCGGTTAGCTTTGGGAGGTGAATTGTGACTTAGGAGTGTGATCAAAAGTGGTTTTGGAGGTTCGGTGTAGAATTAGGCTTGAATTGGCGAAGTTAGTATTTTGGCGAATTCCGGTTGATAGGTGAGATTTTGATTTGAGGGTCAAAATGGAATTCTGAGAGTTTCCGTAGCTTTGTTATGTGATTTGGGATGTGTGTGTAAAATTTCAGGTTATTCGGAGGTGGTTGGGTTGAGTTTTTTTTATCAAAAGCGCATTTTGGAAGTTTTTAGAAAACTTAGGCTTGAATTCGATATGAATTGATAGATTTGTTGTTGTTTGAGGTGTTTTGATGATTGGAACAAGTTTAAATGCGGTTTTAGGATGTGTTGGTACTTTTGGTTGAGGTCCCGGGGGCCTCGGGGTGATTTCGAATGGCTAACGGGAAGTTTTGAGACTTGGTAGATTGTAGAAAAATTGCAACAGCAGTTGCAAGCAAATTTGGTCTTCGCGATCGCGTGGAGTGATACGCGATCGCATATAAGGAATTCGAGGTGATCAGGAATTTCCCTTTGCGTTCGCGAAGAAGGCTCGCATTCGCGTAAGGCTGGAAGCTTGTGCCTCGCATTCGCGGAGGAGAGTTCGCATTCACGTATAAGTAATTGGGGCCCCAGTAATGTTGTTCTTCGCGCTCGCATCAGTAGGGCCGCATTCGCATAGTTCTGGGAAATCAACACATCGCGTTCTCAGGGATGGCATCGCATTCGCATAGTTCATTTTTGAGTCTTGGAATGTTTGCTCTTCGCGATCGTAAGGCTTGAGCCACGATCGCGATGAAGGAATTACAGGAGTTGGGTAGAAAGTTTATAAACATTTCATCTACGAGTTTTAGCCATTTTTCCTCCATAGTTGAGTATTTTGAGAGCTATCTTAGGTGAATTGAAGAGGGATTCAAGGAGCAGTGATTGGAGGTAAGTTTTATGAACCAAAAACGTGATTATATTGAGAAACTAACCTAGAAATTCATGGAAACTTGAACAAAAATGGAAGAACTAAGGCTTGAGATTTTGGAAAATTTAACTTGGGATTTGAGGGGTCATTTGGACTCCGATTTTGGTGTTCTTTATATGCATAGACTCGTGGAGTGATAAGGAACCCGTTGATGTAAAAAAAATTGAGTTTCGGGAAGTGGGACCGGGGCTTAGGTTTTGCTAATTTCAGGATTTTTGATATTTTTCGATTGCTTTCTCTTAGGCTTTGTTCCCTTAGCATATTGTGACCTCTTCGTTCTAATTTTGATTAGATTCGACGCGTGAGGAGGCCGATTAGAGAGACAAGGACATAGCGAGCTAGAGCTTTAGCCGGTTCAAGGAGTAATGAAGTTAAATGATGTCCTGAGGGTTTGAAACCCCGGATTGCACATCGTAGTGCTATATTGAGGCGACTTGCACGTCGGATAGTGAGTGTGGGGTAGATCATCGTTGGGGATTGTGACCTAGTCCATCCCGATTGATGATTTTACCATATTTTTTACTGAGACTTGTTTGTTATCATTATGATTGGGCTAGTTGCCATGTTTGGGGCCTTGTGCCGACCTGTAGAACCCTTAGGGGCATTTTGACTGATTTTCCTCACTTTACTTGTTAAAAATCATATCCTCAGTCAATTTTCTATTTGTTTAAACAATGTGAATCGGTTTTATCAATTCTAATTTAAAATGAGAGGAATATGTGGGCTGAGATCCCTACCTTATATTATTGTGCCCGAGAGGCTTTGAGTAAAATGAGTGAGAGGGGTTGAGAACCCAACAGTGGGGATGCTACATATATTATGGACCGGGCTGCACGCCGCATCAAATGTTTATGTGGATCAGGCTGCTCGCCGCAACAATATAGCACTTGGGTTGTAGGAGCCCCTTCGGAGTTTGCATACCCCAATTGAGTGCAGTCGACTATCTATACGGATCGGACTGCACGCCGCACCGATGTACAGATCGGGCTGCACGCCACAATGGTTATTCTGATTTCTGTTATTATGAGAGTTATATGAGCCGAGTGTTGAGAATGAGTGCTAAGTGATGAGAGTGAGCCCGGGGGGATTTCTACCTGTTATTTACATGTTAAATTACCTGTTGTACCTGATTTAAAGAGATTTCATTCGACTTCTTAGCTGGTTTTCTGCTTAAGTGATTTCACTGCTTTGATATAGAATTGCTTTGTGCCTTTACGTGTTTTCATGCTTTCATCCATTATTTATAATTATTACTCACTGGGTCGGAGTACTCACATTACTCCCTGCACCGTGTGCAGATATAGGCATAGCAGAGTCCGCTCCTAAGTGTTGATCCTCCCAGTCCAGGCTGTGATTTGGAAACTACGAGGTAGCTGTTGGCATCCACAGTCCCCGTGCCTCCCCTATCTTATTATCTTCATGTTCTTAGAACTATTATATCAGGCTTAGTGTTCAACAGACTTGTATACGGATTCCTTAGTTGCTCGTGACTTGTGACACCCCGATTTGTGTTGTGTCGGGATGGTTTCTTCTAGTTTTATTGTTACTTCCGCAGACTATGGTTATTATATTATGTTATAATTATTTATGGTATTTAACTGTTTAAAAGAGATATTCTGTTTGGTCTGGCTGGCCTTGTCTTCACGAAAGGCGCCCTCACGACAGGGTTTGGGAATTTGGGTCGTGACAAGTTAGTATTAGAGCCTAGGTTACTAGGTCTCATAAGTTATGAGCGGGTTTAATAGAGTCTCGTAGATCAGTACGGAGATGTCTGTATTTATTCTCTAGAGGCTGCAGAACCTTTTAGTAAAAACTTCACATTCTTGAAATTCTTGTCGTGCGAACATGTTGATCTTAGTGCTAAACTTCTATTATTTTTTTCTCTCGTAGATGGCGAGGACTCGCACTACCGGACGAGGTGGACGACCTCCAGTACCACCCACTGAGGCCACCAAAGGCCGCGGACACGGTCGTGGTCGTAGTCGTGGCAGAAGCATAGCAGTGAGGGTGGCACTTGTTGATCCACCAGTTACCCCAGCTCTGGATCATGCTCCGCAGCACCAGTTTCGGCACCAGTCGTGCCCATCGTGATCCCGGGTCTATAGGAGGCCTTGGCACAGATCTTAATAGTTTGCATTGGCTTGGCTCAGTCAGTTTTAGCCACCACAGCAGCAGCTACTTCACAGGCCGGGGGAGGCAATCAGACCCCCGCTGCTCGCACACCTGAGCAGGTAGTGCAGGGACTACAGATGTCGGAGGCACCTCCAGCTTAGCTGGTTGCACCAGTGTAGGAGTTCGGGGTTCTAGTTATGCCGGATGATGAGCAACATCATCTTGAGAGGTTTGGTAGACTCCAGCCTCCGTCATTCAGTGGTGATGAGGGCGAGGACGCCTAGGGTTTTCTGGACAAGTGTCAACGGATGCTCCGTACAACAGGGATTCTTGAGTCTAGTGATGTGGCATTCACTACCTTTCAGTTCTCTGGGGCTGCCTTCACTTGGTGGGAGGCGTATGAGAGGCATAGGCATGTTGGTACAACGCCCCTTACTTGGCAGGAGTTCTCCACTCTCTTCTTGGAGAAGTATGCACCGCAGTCCCGGAGAGAGGAGCTGTGCAGGCAGTTTGAGTGGTTGAGATGGGGTGATAGTTCCGAATGATCGTGAGAGGATCAGGATATTTGTTGATGGCCTTAACTACCATCTCTGTATTCTTATGACTAGAGAGAAAGTGTTGGGTGCTATGTTCGATAAGGTGGTTGATATAGCTCGATAGATTGAGACAGTTCACCGTCAAGATCGAGAGGAGAGGGAGGCCAAGAGGCCTCGAGGTTCTAGCAGTTACATTGGTGCTCCTTCGAGGGGCCAGTTCCAGTAGGGTAGAGGTCGTTCTTTCAGGACCGCTCAGTCGGCCCGTCCAGAGTATTGTGAGGCATCTTCAAGTCGTGGTTATCATGGGTCTCAGCAGGGCCAGTCATCAATCAGCTCCCTCCCAGCTTAGAGTTCATATCGTGCCCCATCAGTCCAGTGTTCTTCCATGCCAGGTCCTTCTATGGGTCACTCCGATGTGAGGGGTTCCCTTCAGTCCCCTTCCCCAGCACCTGGGAGTTGTTATGAGTGCAGGGAGTTTGGACATATGAGGAGGCAGTGTCCTCGTCGTGTTGCTAGCTCGTCTCAGCAAAGGGGTCAACCCTCGACTTCTGCTCTAGTTACTTCACCACCTACCCAGCCAGATAGGGGTGGAGGTCAGGAAGTCAGGGGTCGCCCCAGATGGGGAGGTCGATTAGGCGGTGGCCAGGCTCGTTTCTATTCTATTCCAGGTATGCCAGATTATATTTCTTCAGATGCTATCATTACAGGTATTGTTACAGTTTGCCACAGAGATGCCTCTGTATTATTTGATCCCGATTCTACCTATTCTTATGTGTCTTCGTATTTTGCTCACCATTTGGGTACGTCCTGAGAGTTTCTTGCTTTACCTGTTTATGTATCTACCTTGATGAGCGATACTGTTATTGTAGACCATGTGTACCGGTCGTGTGTAGTGTCTATTGGGGGTTTGGAGACCCGAGTTGATCTATTTCTATTGAGCATGGTGGATTTTGGTGTCATTTTAGGCGTGGATTGGTTATCTCTGTGTCGTGCTATTCTAGACTGTCATGTTAAGTCAGTCACTTTGGATATGCCGGGTGTTTCGCGGATCGAGTTGCGTGGTATGACTAGTTATGTTCCAAGTAGAGTGATTTCTTTCTTGAAAGCCCAGCGTATAGTTGGGAAAGGTTGTTTCTCATATCTTGCCTTTGTGAGGGATGTTGGAGTTGAGGCTCCCAGTATTGATTATGTCCCAGTTGTGAGGGACTTCCCTACAGACCTGTTGGGCATGCCACCGGACAGGGATATTGATTTTGGTATTGACCTGGTGCCGAGCACTTAGCCCATTTCTATTCCGCCATATCACATGGCACCAGGAAAGTTGAAAAAATTGAAGGACCAGCTTTAGGAACTCCTAGATAAGGGGTTCATTCGGCCTAGTGTGTCACCTTGGGGTCCGCCGGTTCTATTTGTGAAGAAGAGTGATGGAACAATGAGAATGTGCATAGATTATAGGTAATTGAACAAGGTAACAATTAAGAACAAGTATCCCCTGCCTCGCATTAATGATTTATTTGACCAGCTTCAGAGAGCGAGGGTGTTCTCCGAGAATGATCTTCGTTCGGGCTACCACCAGTTGAAGATCAGGGATTCAGATATTCTTAAGACTGCTTTCAGGACTAGATATGGTCACTATGAGTTTCTCGTTGTGTATTTCGGGCTGACCAATACCCCAACAACGTTCATGCATTTGATGAAAAATGTATTTCGGCCTTATCTGGATTCATTCGTTATTGTTTTCATTGATGATATTCTGGTGTACTCGCTTAGTCAGGAGGAGCACACAGAGCATTTACGAGTGGTATTGCAGAGGTTGAGGGAGGAGAAACTTTATGCAAAGTTCTCCAAGTGTGAGTTTTGGCTCGGTTCAGTGGCTTTCTTGGGACACGTGGTGTCCATCGAGGGTATTCAGGTTGATCCGAAAAAGATAGAGGCGGTTTAGAGTTGGCCTAAACCATCTTCAGCCATAGAAATTCATAGTTTTCTTGGGCTGGCATGCTATTATTGCCGGTTTGTTCATGGATTCTCATCCATTGCATCGCTCCTGACCAAGTTGACTCAGTATGGTGCTCCATTTGTATGGTCGGTCAAGTGTGAGGAGAGCTTTCAGAAGCTCAAGACAGCTTTGATCACAACTCCAGTGTTGGTTTTGCCATCAGCTTTAGGTCGTATATTGTGTATTGTGATGCTTAGAGAGTTGGGATTGGTTGTGTATTGATGCAGGAGGGTAGAGTTATTACTTATGCTTCTCGTCAGTTGAAGGCCCACGAGAAGAACTACCCTGTTCATGATTTGGAGTTGGCTACTATAGTTCATGCATTGAAGATTTGGAGGCATTACTTGTATGGAGTATCTTGTGAGGTATTCTCTGATCATCGCAGTCTTTAGCATTTGTTCAAGCAAAAGGATCTTAATTTGAGGCAGCGGAGATGGTTAGAGTTGCTTAAGGATTATGATATCACCATATTGTACCATCCGGGAAAGGCCAATGTAGTGGCCGATGCTTTGAGCTGAAAGCTAGTGAGTATGGGGAGTTTGTCATATATTCCAGTTGGGGAGAGACCCCTTGTAGTTGATGTTCAGGCCTTGGCCAATCGGTTTGTGAGATTAGATATTTCGGATCCCAGTCGGGTGTTGGCTTGCGTGGTTTCTCGGTCTTCTTTATATGATCGCATAATAGAGCGCCAGTATGATGATCCGCATTTACTTGTCCTTAAGGACAGAGTTCAACATGATGATGCCAGAGATGTGACCATTGGTGACGATGGAGTGTTGAGGATGCAGGGCTGGATTTGCATGCCCAATGTGGATGGGCTTCGGGAGTTGATATTGGAGGAGTCTCATAGCTCGCGGTATTCCATTTATCCGGGTGCTGCGAAGATGTATCAGGATCTTAGACATCATTATTGGTGGCGGAGAATGAAGAAAGATATTGTGGGGTTTGTAGCTTGGTGTCTCAATTGTCAGCAGGTGAAATATGAGCATCAGAGACCAGGTGGCTTGCTTCAACAGGTGGTTATTCCTAAGTAGAAGTGGGAGAGGATCACTATGGATTTTGTTGTTGGACTTCTCGGACTTTGAAGAAGTTCGATGCTAGGGTGATTGTAAACAGGCTGACCAAGTCCACGCACTCCATTCCTATATGTACTACTTATTCTTCAGAGCGGATGGCAGAGTTATATATTCGGGAGATTGTTCGGTTGCATGGTGTCCCAATTTCCATCATATCAGATCGGGGCACTCAGTTTACTTCCCAATTTTAGAAGTCAGTTCAGTGAGAGTTGAGTACTCAGGTGCAATTGAGCACAACTTTTCACCCTCAGACAGACGCGCAGTTCGAGCACACCATTCAGATATTGGAAGATATGCTACGTGCCTGTGTTATTGATTTCGGAGGGTCATGGGATCGGTTTCTACCGCTTGCATAGTTTGCTTATAATAACAACTACCGGTTGAGTATTCAGATGGCTCCATATGAGGCTTTGTATGAGAGGTGGTGTAGATTTGCAGTTGGTTGGTTAGAGCCCGGTGAGGTTAGGCTATTCGGGACGGATTTGGTTCAGGATGTTTTAGATAAAATGAAGGTAATTCAGGAGAGAATTCGTACGGTGCAATCGAGGTAGAAGAGTTATGCAGACTAGAAGGTTCGAGATGTATCCTACATGGTTGGTGAGAAGGTCCTATTGAAGGTTTTGCCCACGAAGGGTGTTATGAGATTCAGAAAGAAAGGAAAGTTGAGTCCGCGATTCATTGGGCCTTTTGAGGTACTTCGAATGATTGGGGAGGTGGCTTACGAGCTTGCCTTGCCACCCAGTTTGTCGAGTGTGCATCCATTTTTCCATGTTTCTATGCTCCGAAAGTATGTTGGGGACCTGTCCCATGTTCTGTATTTCAGTACGATTCAATTGGAGGGTGATTTAATTTATGATGTAGAGCCAATAACTATTTTAGAGCGACAAGTTCGAAAGTTGAGATCAAAGGATGTAGCTTCAGTGAAGGTGCTGTGGAGAGGTTAGCCCGTGGAGGAGCCTACTTGGGAGACTGAGCAAGAGATGCGGAGCAGATATCCTCACCTATTTGAGGCTTCAGGTATGTTTCATGACTTGTTCGAGGACGAACGTTTGTTTAAGTTGGGGAGGATATGACGACTCGACCAGTCGTCTCATGAGTTACCGCTCTGTTTCCCCCATTTCTGCTTCTTTATGCTTCGTTATCCGTGTTTTTATGTGGCGAGTTGATTGGTTTGAGTTCGGAGTGAATTTGGTAAGAAATGAGAAACTTAGTCTCTTTAAAGAAGGTTTATATTAGAAAAGTCAATTGAATGTTGACTTATGTGTTAGAGGGTTTGGATGTGAGTTCCGATGGTTCGGTTAGCTTTGAGAGGTGAATTGTCACTTAGGAGTGTGATCGAAAGTGGTTTTGGAGGTTCGGTGTAGAATTAGGCTTGAATTGACGAAGTTAGTATTTTGGCGAATTCCGGTTGATAGGTGAGATTTTGATCTGAGGGTCGGAATGGAATTTCGAGAGTTTTTGTAGCTTCGTTATGTTATTTTATACGTGTGTGTAAAATTCCAGGTCATTCGGAGGTGGTTTGGTTGGGTTTTTGATCAAAAGCGTGTTTCAGAAGTTTTTAGAAAACTTAGGCTTGAATTCGATGTTAATTGATAGATTTGGTGTTGTTTGAGGTGTTTTGATGATTAGAACAAGTTTGAATGAGGTTTTAGGATGTGTTGGTACTTTTGGTTGAGGTCCCGGGGGCCTCGGGGTGATTTCGGATGGCTAACGGGAAGTTTTGAGACTTGGTAGATTGTAGAAAAATTGCAGTAGCAGTTGCAAGCAAATTTGGTCTTCGCGATTGCATGGAGTGATCCACGATCGCATAGAAGGAATTTGAGGTGATCAAGAATTTCCCTTCGTGTTCGGGAAGAAGCTTGCATTCGCATAAGGCTGGAAGCTTGTGCCTCGCATTCGCGGAGGAGAGTTCACGTTTGCGTATAAGTAATTGGGGCCCTAGTAATGTTGTTCTTCGCGTTCGCATCAGTAGGGCCGCGTTCACATAGTTCTGGGAAATCAACACATCGCGTTCGCAGGGATGGCATCGCGTTCGCATAGTTTATTTTTGAGTCTTGGAATTTTTGCTCTTCGCAATCGCGAGGCTTGGGCCGTGATCGCGATGAATGAATTAAAGGAGCTGGGCAGAAAGTTTATAAATATTTCATCCGCGAGTTTTAACCATTTTTCCTCCATAGTTAAGTATTTTGAGAACTCTTTGAGGGGAATTGAAGAGGGATTCAAGGATAAGTGATTGGAGGTAAGTTCTATGAACCAAAAATGTGATTATATTGAGAAATTAATGGAAACTTGAACAAAAATGGAAGAACTAGGGTTTGAGATTTTGGAAATTTTAACTTGGGATTTTAGGGGTCATTTGGACTCTGATTTTGGTGTTCTTTATATGCATAGACTCGTGGAGTGATAAGGAACCCGTTGATGTAAAAATTTCCGAGTTTCAAGAAGTGGGCCCGGGGTTCGGGTTTTGCTAATTTCGGGATTTTTGATATTTTTCGATTGTTTTTGCTTGCGCTTTGTTCCCTTAGTATATTGTGTCGTATTCATTCTGATTTTGGTTAGATTCGACGCGCGAGGAGGCCGATTTGAGAGGCAAGGGCATAGCGATCTAGAGCTTTAGCCGGTTCGAGGTAAGTAATAATGTTAAATGATGTCCTGAGAGTTTGAAACCCTGGATTGTACATCGTAGTGCTATATTTAGGTCACTTGCACGCCAGATAATGAGCGTGGGGTAGAGCACCATTGAGGATTGTGACCTGGTCCATCCCGATTGATTATTTTACCGCGTTTTTGACTAAGACTTGTTTGTTATTATTATGATTGGGCTAGTTGCCATGTTTGGGGCCTTGTGCCGACCTGTAGAACCCTTAGGGGAATTTTGACTAATTTTCCTTACTTTACTTGTTAAAAATCATATCCTAAGTCATGTTTCTATTTGTTTAAACAATGTGAACCAGTTTTATCAATGCTAATTCTAAATGAGAGCAATATGTGGGCTGAGATCCCTACCTTATATTATTGTGCCCGAGAGGCTGTGAGTAAAATGACTGAGAGGGGTTAAGAACCCAACAGTGAGGATGTTATATATATTATGGATCGAACTACACGCCGCCGCAAATATTTATGTGGATCGGGTTGCACACCGCATCAATATAGCGCTTGGGCTATAGGAGCCCCTCCGGAGTCTGCACACCTCCAGTGAGCGCAGTTGACTATCTATATGGATCGGGTTACACGTCGCAACGATGTACGGATCCGGCTGCTCGCCGCATCGATTATTCTGATTTCTGTTATTATGAGAGTTATATGAGCCGAGTGCCGAGAATGAGTGCTAAGTGATGAGAGTGTGCCCGGGGGGGATTTCTACCGGTTATTTACCTGTTGTACCTGATTTGAAGAGATTTCATTCGACTTCTTAGCTGGTTTACTGCTTAAGTGATTTCACTGCTTTGATATAGAATTCTTTTATGCCTTTACGTGTTTTCATGCTTTCAACCATTGTTTATAATTATTACTCACTGGGTCGGAGTACTCACATTACTCCCTGCACCGTGTGTGCAGATACATGCATAGCAGAGTCCGCTCGTGAGTGCTGATCCTCCCAGTTCAAGCAGTGATTTGGAAACTGCGAGGTAGTTGTTGGCGTCCACAGCCCCCGTGCCTCCCCTATCTTATTATCTTCATGTTCTTAGAACTATTGTATCAGACTTAGTGTTCAGCAGACTTGTATCTGGATTCCTTAGTTGCTTGTGACTTGTGACACCTCGGTTTGGGCTGTGTCGGGATGGTTTCTTCTATTGTCATCGTTACTTCCGCAGATTATGGTTATTATATTATGTTATAACTGTTTATGGTATTTAACTGTTTAAAAGAGGTGTTCTGTTTGGTCTGGCTGGCCTTGTCTTCACGAGAGGCGCCCTCACGACCGGATTTGTGAATTTGGGTCGTGACAACACTGAAAAATGATAGTAAACAAAATTCAAAAATAATTAGAGACACTGTAATGTAATTATAGCAGTAAAATACATATGAATACATGTATTTAAGGACCATAAACAAACATATGTTAAACAAATCAGTGATGATCAAGTGGAAATCCATAAATACGCATAAATACATCAACGTTTAATTTACAGCTCGAACCAATAATACAAAATAAAATAAAATAAAAATTAAATACACGCAAACCTGACAGCATTAGACCTCTCAATCCAGAATTGAAACCTTTGATATATAGCATAATTCTCCATCACCTCTTTCAATGTAGCCTTATCCTTATATACTTGTCCAACAATAACCTCCCTTTGATTAGTTTTTGGAATTATCAAATCATTGTTCAGTTCAAACACCCCAATTGCTTCTCCTGAATTGACAAGATCTAGAGCAAGCGTATCATCTGTACCGGAATCATACCTTTGGAGTGATTCTTCTATTTGCACAATACTGCCTTCACTTAAACTACCATCGGATACAAGTTCTTTTTCAATCGTTGTTATGCATAAAGGATACATCCCGAATTCTCTATTCTCTTTTTTCAACTCTACATACACCTTGTAACCCATGTCATTGTGTATTTCCATTGGCGTGCTATTCCCTTCAACTTTGAATTAAATTTTAATGTACTTTGTGCTCAAATCTATGCCTAGTTGATTAGAAATTGAAGCAACCAAATCACTATACGACGCATACTCCTTTATTAGTATTCCCTCAATTGAAAAATCAACGTAATTGCTCTCATCATTCTACTTGCCAGAATGACGAAACAACACTGTTAAACTTGCCATATGTATGATGGAACTATACTATATTTTGTATACAATTGTATCAATCGTAATTTTTCGTGGTTGAATTGGGAACTGTGAACAGAAAAAATGGAGAAGTGAAATCCAGATGTTGCTCTTGTTTTCGCTAATTTTTTTGTTGAATCGTGAATGAAAGAATACAGATTAATGGGTAATAGTTTTTGTTCGTTGAGTTAAATTATGAGAATATCAGGTGATTTGATTTTCTTTCCGTTTTTAACTAGTTCAACCTTCCAGGTTTTACGCAAATACGTTACTGTATTCGGGATAAGGTCGCGTGAATACAGTCAAATACATATCAACCTTAGCTGGAATTTCCTTTTTTCACGCCTATTTTTGCTATTGTATTAATGAATACAATAGCTTAAATACATCAAATACATTGTATAACCACATAAAAGGTATCTATAACATGTAATATAGCAAAAGATATCTATAAATGACTAATTAGACCTAAAAGATGGTGCTTTATGAAAAATTCTCTATCTATAGCACGTAATATAGCAAAAGATATCTATAAATGACTAATTAGACCTAAAAGATAGTGCTTTATCAAAAAATTTCAAAGCCCAATGCGTCTTCTATTGGGTTTGTTGGTCTTCCTTTCCTCTTGTTTTGGGCTATAATCACTCTAAATTACAATAAAAAGATTGAAGATTTATCATAAATAGTTGTCCATTAAATCGATTAAACTAAATAAAAACTATAAATACACAATATACTTATAATTATTTATAGGTAGCATATAATATGTGTATACCGACTAGGAAAAGTAAACAATGAATCCATCCGGCTTTATGTAAATATCCCAAAAAGATTTTTGTCGTTCTTCTAATTTAGTTTATAACATGTTTGACCAAGCTTCTCCAAAGTCAAAAAATATTTTTACTTTTTAAAGAAAGGTAATTTTTTCATAGTTGAAGTGTTTGACCAAACTTTTAAAATAAAATAAAAATATTTTTAAGTAGAAGCATAAGTGGTTTTGGAGATGCGAAAAAAATAGTTTCTCCCCATAAGTACTTTTTTAAAAAGCTTTTTCGAGAATACACTTCGAAAAACTTTTTAAAAGGTTGGACAAATAGTATTTCTTGCTTAGAAGTGATTTTTAAATTAATTAGTCAAGTACAAACAGTTTCTCACTAAAAGCACTTTCGAAAAAAGATAGATTTTAAAATCTTGGCGAGCCAACTAAGCTTCAATCCCAAACTTGTTGGTTGTTGCTACAATCCCAAACTAGTGTGCTACATTAGTCGTCTGTATTTATTTCGCTCTATTCGGATACATTTGATTCCAACACAATAAAAATATATTATTATCTTATTTAAAATACCACAAAAAATCTTCAATTTATTTCTGATATGATTACATGCACGACTTCGTTATGTTGAACTTGAACTTATGCAGTGTCCTGAACAAATTTCCTTTAGTTTTTAATATCTCATATTTTCATTCTAGCTTCATTTTTCTGCTTAGATTATAATAAGTACCACAATTTTGGTTCATCTATACTATGCTAACATACGATGAGACCAATAAATTTGATTTACTGTGACATATTCAACATGTACAAAGGTAAAAGAAAATATTTTTTATTTCTTCATAAAGTTAGTTGATTGGGAATAAGAATTATTTACACAAAATTTAAGAATAGTATGCTTTGACCATCCTACTTAAAGAAGAGTGTGTAATGAGCAAAAATATCGTATGTTAGTATGGTGTATAATAGTAATGACTTAAATTAAATATAGTATGTCTAAGTATTTAAATAAGAAGGGAAATAGACAATAATGTCATCCCATACGTATGTTAGTACAAAAATTAGTCAATTAATAAAATACTAGCCAATTAGCTATCCGTAGCAAAAAAAATTGAAAAAAAATTAAGTGAGTATTGTTAGAATAGATTGAATATCGCTTAAGGAGCTTAAATCTCGGTCTGGGATGATTTGTTAGAGTTTAGAGGTGTAATTGAAATTCGAAGTAAAAGGTGAACATGAAAAAAAAAATGATTATGTCTATCACACTTTGTATCATTTGTGCATCACATACGTGTCATATTTGTATCAAATATGTATCACATGTATATCCATGTATATCTACGTGTGAGATACATACATGATACATGTGTTGCAGAAGAATTTTTTGAACTCAATTTTGACTATGAATTTTGATATCAAATTAGTCCAAATCACCTCCAATCTTCCTCAAATTTTGTATATTGACCCGTCCATGGGTTTTCAATTAATTTCAACCATAATCATTAAAAATGTCCTTTTTGCTTAGATTTTTTGAATTTCATAACCTTGTTTGGTACCTCATTTATGAAATTTCCTTTCCGTCTTGCATTTAGTATTGTTAATCACGCTTAAAAATTATGGAAGCAGATCTTTGCGTGTGATTCTTGGAGAGAAAGAATCTTATTTATTTAGATTTTTAATTTTTTATGTGCTTGACTAGTTTGGATAGTCTATAATTAATGACTAGAGGGTGATAAATTAGGACTTATTTGGGACATTTCCTTAAGATTTCATTTAGATAAGGATGGTTTTAAACAAAATATAGTACATTTTCCAAACAAGTACTTACTAAAATTTCAAGACACGAGCTAGCAAGTTTTTGAACTAGTCATTGAAAAATAGTCAGTGTAAAAAATAGCAACTATTTTGCTGCAATACGGAAAGTTCCAGCATAATATACTGGAGATCGGTACACCTGTATATGAACTTCCATCATATTATGCTGGAACTCCAACATGCAGAAAGTTCCAGCATAATATACTGGAGATTGAAGCACCTGTGTATAAACTTCCATCATATTATGCTGGACTGATATATTATACTGGAACTCTAGAATATTATGCTGGAAGTCCAAAATATTATGCTGGAGTATTTTTCGGACTTTGAATAACGTTTTAATTCAAGTTTATCTTTACATGAAAAATAACTAAATTTTAATTACTTTTGAAACTGTAACTATTTATAAATAACCACTTATAAATCTGACTATTTTTGAATTTCCCCCACAAAAGGTCTATCGAAATAGGACAGTCTAACCCTTCCATGCGTGAAGAGGGCTCATGGAATAATGAAAGCCCAATGCGTCTTCATTTGGGCTTGTTGGTCTTCCTAGCCTCTTGTTTTGGGCTATAATCACTCTAAGTTACAATAAAAATATTAAAGATTTATCCTAAATAGTCGTCCATTCAATTGATTAAACTAAATAAAAAGGATAAATACGCAATATATGTATTATTATTTATAATCAGCATATAATTTAAAAAAAAGTAATTTTTTCATAGTTGAATTGTTTGACCAAGCTTTTAAAATAAAAATATATTTTTGAGTAGAAGCCTAAGCGGTTTTGAAGATGCGGAAAAAAATAGTTTCTCCCCAAAAGTACTTTTTTTAAAAGCTTTTTTGAGAAAATACACTTCGAAAAACTTTTTAAAAGGTTGGACAAATATTATTTCTTGCTTAGAAGTAATTTTTAAATTAATTAACCAAGCACAAACAACTTCTCACACAAGCACTTTTGAAAAAAGACAAATTTTAGAATCTTGGCCTAGAAGCGTCAATCCCAAACTAGTGTGCTACATTAGTCGTCTATATTTATTTCGCTCTATTCAGATACATTTGATTCCAAAACGATAAAAAAATATTTTAAACTTATTTAAAATATCATAAAAAACTTCAATTTATTTCCGATATGATCACATGCATGACTTCGTTAAACTTGAACTTATGCAGTGTCCTGAACAAAATTCTTTTTGTTTTTAAACTTCAAATTTGAATCTTTATCTCTCATATTTTCATTCAAGCTTTATTTTTCTGCTAGATTATAATTTATAGGTATCACAAATTTGGTTCATCTTCGCTATGCTAACATATAATGAGACCAATTGGTTTGCTTCACTTTCACATTCAACAATTACTAAGTTTAACGAAAATGATTTTTTATTTCTTCATAAAGTTAGTTGATTGGGAAAAAGAATTATTTACACAAAATTTAAGAATAGTATGCTTTGACCATCATATACTTTAAAAACTAAATCTTTTTCTATTTTTCATCTTTTTAAAATTTAAGGTCGTTATTTAATCAATAAAAATTGTTCCAACAAAAAGACAAGATATATTAGTTTGGCTATCATTGAACCAATTATTCAGGTGGGACTTATTACCCAACCTTTTCACATGCATTTGTTCTCCTTTGACTATTTTGGCAATCATTGAACCAATTATCAATAATTAACTAACTTCACTTCTCAAATGTAGTAAATAATTAAACAATAAATATTATACCACAAAAAAAAAAGAAGGCCAAGAACCAAAATAAAACTATGTAAGAATTCTTTCTGTATTCCTTTTTTTTTTCCTGTTAAATTACAAGGGTCGTGTTTTACCTTTTTTTAAACCTTATTAGCCAAAATAATCATCACAAAAAATTTCAGGGCAAGTGCACATATAGCCATTTTTAAGGATGCTATTTAGATATTAGCCAGTATTTATTTTGACCTGAAATTTTAAATTAAAAATTTTAATTTTAAGACAATTCACGACATTACTAAAAATCAGGACACGCTGACTCATTCCTAAATAGCAACCCTTTAGAGCGACTACCTGATGTCATTTCTGCTAAACTTTCCTATAAGTTCCAATATTTGGTTAGTTGTACAAGAAAAAAAATCACCCTGTCGTCCAATTGGCCTAAATAAATTCCATATTGCTAACAATCGCATTCGTTAAACAAAAATAAGTAATTATTTTATGCGAAATAGAATATAGGAATACATGTACTAATAAATTGTCTCAATATAACATTTCTACATTATTATTCACTACATAAATAATCTTTGAATAATTAGAATACATTCGCAAATTTATCACAAACCAAACGACTCTCAAATGTATTGCGCCAAAACATCTACTCTATGTACTATAGTATGAATTGAAGGGTAAATACAACACCAAAAAAATTAAAATTACTATAATCAAAAAATACTAAAAGCTAAACCAACCACAACAAATATAAAATTTAATTGTGTACCAAAAAACTTAGAAAATGTTGATAGTGAAATAGAATTTGAAGGTTCAGGACTATCATCACTCACTTCATGTGGATGATCAAAAGAAGCAGGAACAATTGTATCCGGCACCAATTCATCGTCGCCGGAAATCGGACTCATCGGAGCCTCTGAATCGTCTTCAGACGGATCCCTGAGGCTCCGAGGCAGTCCTTGACCATGTATCACGTTTATTTTAAAATTCTGACCGTTTTCGCACTGTTCGCCGTCGTAATCGCCAGAGAAAAAGTAAGTTGTTCCAACTTTTAGAAGTGGTACTGCTATTGAAACGGGATAAACTGCAGTTGATGATGGATCTGTTGATGACCATTGTGTAGTATCGTTGTTTAGGGCATTGTCGTAATCACAACTTTTGTATGTGGAAAAGTTGTAGGTTTGAATGACTGAATGGTTGTTGTCTGTGTTAAAAACTGCATGATTAAAAAAAAAAGAATTAGAAGAAGAATTTTTTTAATTATGATATTCAAAAGCATACGATGATATACAACCGCTAGAGCCGGTGCCGAAGTTAGGAATTTCCTCAAGGGTGTTCAAATTTGAAAGAAGTGAAAAGAATTAATCTTCGATAAAGAGTATTCCATATATGTAATATGCTTCTATAGCCTAATATTTTACTTATATATAGTGTAATTTTCCGATAAAGGATGATCAGTTGACCACCCTTTAAGACATGCCGCTTTGCCCCTGGCTAGAGCCAAGATTTTTATTATGAGAAGTCAAAATATGAAGAAGCAAATATACGAAAAATCAAGGGAATTTAACATATAATGCATACAGTCAACATCTATATAAACAATGTCATTTGTTTCGTTATTTTTTGATTGCTATAGCGAATTGTTATTATAGAAAATATGTAATAATAAGACAACATGAAAATTGGTTCCAAAATAAACTTGGACATTACAGCGAAATGTCATTATAAAGAATGAATGCTATAGAAAGAAGTTTGATTGTATATACATAAAAATAACTTATCTAGCTAAACTGTGTAATTTTCAGCAAAAGTGTGTTAATGGCTCCACTATTGCCTACTAGGAACAGGGGCGAAGCTACACTCTGGTAAGGATAGTCAATTAACCACCATTCGTCGGAAAATTATATTGAGTATATAAGTAAAATATAAGGTTTTAGAGGTATATAACATATATTGAATAACCTTTGAAGACTTTTTTTTTTTACTTTTTTTAAGTTTGAACACCTTTAAAAAATTTCTGACTTCGTCGCTAACGTAGAAAAATGAGTTGGGGGTAGGGGGTAGGGTTTGGTATGACATAGAATGATGAAATGGCTTCATTTTCGGAACATGTGCAAGCATATGGATATGGTCACTACTAACATGTTACTTGTACAATACCTTATCATAACACACATTTTGACAACTAACTTATCAAAACAGCATAGCCTTATTTCATTTGCATTAAAACAATGCTAACAAATACAGCTATTTAGGATTATAAAACTCCAAAAGTCACCAAAAATCAAGTGAGGAATTTGTAATTCCAAAAATAGTAAGTACAAAGATTAAGGCACTTGGTACAATAGCTTTAATTCATCTACCCTTTGATAATTTCTCTGACCACATATACGTACAGAGTATTGAGGCGAGGCCAAGATTTCAACTTTATATAGATTCTGAATTTTAGAACGACGATTTCAAGTGTTAATGTATGTGTTCTAAATTTAATATGTGCACATACTTAATAAATTTCTTAACATAAAATATATAGTTTAAGCAAAAGTTATTGAGTTCGGCCGAACCAGTAGCTCAGGTTCTGCCCCGCTCCCGATAGAGTAGTACTATAATCACTCTGTTTTGGTTCTTTTGTTTAGATGGGAATTTTTACCCCAGGAAATTCAGTAGAAGTGATTAGTTGAACCACAACAAGCAACAGTGCTTTAATTTTGTGACACATTATTTATTTATTATTATTCTAATTTCCTTCCCCTTTTATTTTCCTTTAATCCCCTTTGTTGGAACTATTACTCATTAGGGGCGACTCAAATAACAAATCTGGAGTTGTAAGTGGGAGTGCTGACCAGTGACTGACGAAGCCACATGATTATAAGAGTGGTCAATTGACTATTTTTCGTCGAAAAATTATTGTGTACACAGGTCAAATATTATATTTTAAAGGTATATAACAAATATTAAACATCTTTGTCGGAAATTTTTTTCACTATTTTTTTTTAATTTGAACACCATTGAAAATATTTTTAGCTTTGCCACTGATGTTGACCATTGGAGCAACTCCCTCCAGTCAATTTTGTGACACATTCAGATACAGAGTTGTGTTAAGATACCCCACCCCTCATCCAAAAGAGAAAGAAAAATATTAAATATTTACAGTTATCATATAAACAACCATATCAGAAATACAGTCAAGATTTTTAACCAAATCATCTAGTTACAGTGTGTAAGCAGTGTATACTAAGTGAAATCAGTAATCTGACTAACAAAATACCTGTTACAACATGTTAAATCACAGTGATCGTTATTTTTACACTATATAAGTTAAAATCTAAGGGAGAATTGCTTTAAGCAGTATTGAACAATAACCCTAACAGATTTTAAAGAATTTACAAGGGATTGATCAAGAAAACTTACTGAGAAAATCACCAAGACTGAAGTTTTTACCAGCAACCCATTTTCCATAATTAACAGTAGGTTTTTCAAGATTATCAAACCAACCCAAAGAATCACCCACTGTGTAATTCTTATAAGCATCAACTGATCTTGAAAATGAAATGAAGAAATAAAGTAGAAGAAGAAACCATTGAAGTTTACTGTTAAAACTCTGTTCCATTCTTTGCTTGGAATAATTTTTTGTTGTTCAAAAGAAACAGTAGAAGAAGAAGAAAGAAGAATAAAGGCAAAGATGTATATTAGTAAGAAAAGTGCTGGCACAGTGGCACTGACCTTTTATAGAAGACCTTGTTCTTTTCTTAAATTTACTAAAATGGTTGTGTTTTTATTTGAGCTGTATTTTCTTCTTAATTTTGCAGATTTTTCATATTAGAGGCATTGTTTTATGTTTGAAGGGAAGGCTTGGCGTAACTGATAAAGTTGTTGCCATGTGACTAGTAGGTCACAGGTTCAAACCGTAGAAACAGACTCTTGCAAAAATGCAGGGTAAGATTGCGTACAATAGACTCCTATGGTCCAGCCCTTCCTTGAACCCCGCACATAGTTAGAGCTTAGTGTACCGAGCCCCTTTTTGAAGGGGAGCCTTGGTAAAGTTATTGTCATGTGACCATGTGGTTATGTGGTCGAATAGTGAAAACAACTTCTTGCAAAAATGCATGGTAAGACTGCGTACAATAAACTCATATGGTCCGGCCCTTCCTCGAATCCCGCACATAGCAAGAGCTTAGTATACCGAGCAATTTTTTAGGCATTGTTTATGTTTAAATCTTGTTCTACCATTTTCTGTCATTGAATTCACTTATATACATGGATAATATCCAAAAAAAATAAAAAAAAATATTATTATCAGTGTAGTTTATTCGATTGTAATTAGACCTATTTTCTAGGTTAGTCGCTTTTTTTTAATGATGATCATCTATAGTTATCTTTTAAGTAATTTGAAAATGTAATTTTTTTTTAGATTATTAATGTATAAAAATTAAACTAATCCGTCATTTTGTTTGCTTGTGTGTGTTTCTTGTCTCAAAATTTCAATAGTATTAAAATCAAGGAAATATTTATATTTACACTCATATAAACAAAGCGAATGAATAACTCACATGAAACTAGTATTAAGTGTAGACAATTCATCTTAGTTTAATTTGAATGTCTCGTTTTCTATTACTAAATTAATAATGTCTTTGAACATAAAAATTTTAATATCAAAAAGTAGCAATTAGTTAATACATATTGGGTGTGTTTGGTACGACGGAAAATGTTTTCCGTGGAAAATGTTTTCCGTGAAAATATTTTCTTGAAAAATAAGTAGTAATCTTATTCATTTTCCGTTGTTTGGTATGCAAATTAAGCATTAATAATAATTTAGATATAATAAACATTAAGCCATAAACTTTCAAACCAACAACTTTTCGGACCCACAAATTTCATAAACTTTCGAACCGCTAAACTTTCAAAACCACGGAATTTCGAACCCGTAAACTTCCAAACACATAAACCTCCGAACTCATAATTTTGGAACTAGTAAAATTTTGAGCCTTTAAACCGAGAAATAATAAAATTAAAACTGAAAAATATATTTAAATTTT
>MU751568.1:49883-87181 GCA_026770625.1 Nicotiana glauca
TTACCAATCAATTTCTAGTCAATACACATTATGAACATCACTCGGACGGACTAAGCCATAGTCCTCCAATCACAAACTACCCCGCACTCATCGTAGAGTACGTGTCTCGCCTCAATATAGCGTCACAGTGTGATGTACTGGGGTTTCAAACCCTCAAGTCATCATCTACATCTATTACTCACCTCAAGCCGACCGAAGACTAGCCCGCAATGCCCTTTCCTCTCGAATCGACCTCCTCGCACGTCGAATCTGGCCAAAACCACAACGAATACGTTACAATAGGCTAATAGAACGCAACCCAATCGAAAGACTCGAAAAATATCAAAAATTACAAAGTTGGCAAAACCCGAGCCCCGGGCCCACTTCTAAAAAAATTACAAAATTTACAGCACCGGACTCCTCGTCTCGCCACGAGTCTATACATATCAAATTTACCAAAATCGGAGTTCAATTGCCCCTTCAAAACCCATATTTAAACTCTCTTAAGTTTCAAGCCCTAACCTCCATTTTAACCTTTAATTCCTTGAAATTCAGTGATTAATTCATATTTTTACACCATAATAACATAATCCGAGTCCAATAATTCATACCTGGTGAAACCCCTTCGAATTCTCTTCAAAATCGCCCAAGAAACCGCCTAAGTCGAAGTCCAAAATATTTTTCTTCTCTTTCAAAATCGTGAACCACTGTTCACTTAATTCCAAGTCGATTTTCGCTCCTGCGGTTAAATTTCCGCACATGCGGTCACCGCATCCGTGACCAAATGATCGCTTCTGCGATCTCACTTAAATCCCCAGGGACCGCTTCTGCGATCTCACTTAAATCCCCAGGGACCGCTTCTGCGGTCTTAAACCGCACCTGCGGTTGCCGCTTGTGCGGACCTTTGTCCGCTTTTGCGAAAGAGTTCCAAGCCTCCCAGAACCTCTTTTGCGACCCCTTAGCCGCATTTGTGGAACCGCTTTTGCGGTCCCTTTTCCGCAGATGCGAAAATGACAGAACCAGCAACTTCAAACATGCAACAAACTCCGAATTCTCCGTTTAACCACCCGAATTCACCCCGAGGCCCCCGGGACCTCAACCAAAAGCACAGACATGATCTATTACCCTATTCAAACTCGCTCGAACCATCAAAACACTATCGTTAATATCAAAATCCTTAATTATCCTCAAATCAAAGCCTAAGTTTCTTAAAAACTTTCGAATTGCGCATTCGATCAAAAATCCGACCTTACCACCTCCGAATGGTCTGAAACTTTGCACACATATCCAAAATCATCTAACAGAGCTACTGCAACTATCGGAATTCCATTCCGACCCTCAGATCAAAATCTCACCTATCAACCGGATATCGCCAAAATGCTAACTTCGCCAATTCAAGCCTAATTCTACACCGAGCCTCCAAAATCAATTCCGATCGCACTCCTAAGTCACAAATCATCCCCCGAAGCTAATAGAATCATCGGAATTCACATCCGAGCCCTCTAACTAAATAGTCAACTTCCAGTTGATTTTTCCAAAACAAGCTTTCCTTTAAGAGACTAAGTGTCTCATTTCTTATCAAAATCAATCCAAATCAACTCTAACACACCACATACCGATAACGAAATATGAAAAAGAATTAAATGGGGGAAATGGAGCAATAACACATGAGACGATGGGTCTGGTCGTCACAAGCCAGGAGAGGCTCGGTTGTTGGGTACGGATCTGGTTCAGGAGGCCTTGGACAAGGTCAGGATCATTTAGGATAGGCTTCGTTCAGCTCAGTCCAAGAAAAAGAGCTATGCAGACCGCAAGGTTTGAGATGTGGCTTTTATGGTTGTTGAGTGGGTATTGCTCCGAGTGTCGCCTATGAAGAGCGTGATGAGATTTGGGAAGAAGGACAAGCTTAGCCCTAGGTTCATTGGCCCGTTTGAGATTCTTTATTGAGTAGGAGAGGTGGCTTATAGACTTGTTTTGCTGCCGAGCTTATCAGCCGTGCATCCAGTGTTTTATATGTCCATGCTTCGGAGGTATCATGACGATCCAACTCACGTGTTAGATTTCAGCACTGTTCAGTTGGGCAAGGACTTGTCTTATAAGGAGGAGCCGGTAGCTATTCTAGATCGGCAGATTCATCAGTTGAGGTCGAAGAGCTTACCTTCTGTTCGCGTTCGGTGGAGAGGTCAGCCTCCTGAGGCATCGACTCGGGTGTCCGAGTCTGATATGCGGAGCCGTTATCCTCATATTTTCCCTGACTCGGGTACTTCCTTCTTCTGTCCATTCGAGGACGAACGGTTATTTTAGAGGTGGAGAATGTGACAACCTAAAGGGTCATCACCTATTTTTAATTGACTTCTGTATTCCCGAGGCCTTGAAAATCTCATTTAGAGTTGCCTCGATTTGCGTGCGCAGTTCAGGCGCGTAGTCGAAAAGCTTAAATATGAAATTCTATGGAAGATGCTAAATTTTGATGTTAAAATAAATAAATTTGACTTTGGTCAACATCTTGGGCAAATGGACCCGTGATTTGATGGTCCCGCAGGGTCCGTAGGAAAATACGAGACTTGGGCATATGCCCGAAATCAAATTTCGAGGTCACGAGCCCGAGAAATAAATTTTTAAAGGATTTTATTTTCTAAAATATTTAAGAAAATTTGAAATGAAATTTGATTAGAAAGCGATGGTAACGGGCCCGTATTTTGATTCCGGCGCGCGGTACATGTCTTATATATGTTTTAAGTCCTTCCTGTAAAGTTTGATTAAAATCGAACGTCGTTTGACGTGATTCAGATCTAAATTGGAAATTTTGATGTTTTATGAAGTTTGAACGAATTCTTGAATTTTGAGGTCAAATTCGATGTTTATGATGTTAGTTCGGCGATTTGATCATATGAATAAGTCCGTAGGATATTTTTGCGATTGTGTGTATGTTTGGTTTGGAGCTCCGGGGGCTCGGGTGAGTTTTGAATAGGCCACGGGTTGCATTTTTGAATTTTGAAAAAAGAATCTGGTATTCCTGTTCTGTAGTCTTCGCATTTGCGAAACAGGTCTCGCATATGCGAGCCTAGCATCGCAAATGCGAGAAGGGAATTTTTTGCAGTCTAATCGCAAATGCGACCAAGTGGTCCGCAAATACGAAACAGGGCATGCCGCAAATGCGACATTTTTGATCGCAAATGTGAAGCCCTTCAATTTGTTCAGTGTTCGCAAATGCGAACATCACTTCGCAATTCCCATATCTGAGATGTCAGGGTTCGCAATTGCGAACCCCTGTTCGCATTTCCCATATTAGAGACGTGCAATTTTCTATACTTAGCCGATTTTAAGTCATTTTCACCTCATTTTCAAAACACAACTCCTTTGGGAGATTTTCCAAGAACAAATCTTCTTCCAAATCAATTGTAAGTTAGTTTTTACTCATTTCTTTCAAACATTTATATATTTTAACATGATTTCAACCTAAAATCAAAGATTTTCATGGGGGGACTTGGATGTTTTGGGTAGAACCTAGGTTTTTCAAAAATTGAGAATTTGGACCTCAATTTGAAATTCGATTTCAAAACAAATTATATATTTGAGTTCGTGGGGGAATGGGTAATCGGATTTTGGTTCGAACCTCGGGTTTTGACCATGCGGGCCCGGGGGCGATTTTTGACCTTTTAGGTAAAACTTTGGCAAACTCATTTTCATGCATTGGGGTTGATTCATTTAGTGTTTATTAATGTAATTAAGTAATTTATGATTAGATACGAGCGAATTGGCGGTGGAATCACGAAGTAAAGCTATAATTGAAACTTGAGTTGTGTTCAAGGTATCAAGGTAAGTGTTTGGTCTAACCTTAGCTTGATGGATTAGGAGTTGAGTCTTATTTGCTATGTGGTAATTGTCGAGTACGACGTATAGTCATAGTGACGAGTATCTATACATTGGTGTCTAGCATGACCATGAGTCTTTAAATTGCTAATATCTTGATTTCGTTGTATCTTTCATGCCTTGGTGATGATTCCTATTTGTCGTGAAAAGCATGTGAAAGGAAATTGTGACCTATGAACATCGAGGAACATTGGCTCAAGTTATATTACAATTGTGAAAGTGTATGAAATGATTGAACCCTTTGGAGCATTGGCTCAAGTGGTAAAGTAAGATATGAAATAAAAGTGAAAGGAAGAGAAAGAGTATTTAAATTATTTTCTTGCCGGGATATTGTTGCTTATTGATTTTTTTCCCTTGCCAGAATGTTTAGACTATTGATGTGGTACCCTTGCCGGAATTTAATTATTAATTGTGTTCCCTTACTGGAATTTCTATTATTATTTTGTTTATTCCTTTGCCCCTTGTTTGTGATTATTTCTTGGGTGAGAGAGTGTTAAAGTACGAAGGGTGATGCCGTCCACTTATTGTCGTTTGTTATGATTTCTTGTTGTTATCAATTCAAGTGCATTAATTGTCTTATTTCACTATTATTGTGATTCATACGTTGACATTTTCTTTATTGTGTTACTTGTTATTATTGGATCAAGGTATCCTTACGCAATATTATGCCATGAATTTATGCTATAATTGCTACATATTTCTGTGACTTAATTGCTACTTGACATTTAGTACAGTAGATATTAAATTGCCTAATTTCTCTTAATTGCTACTTGTCATTATTTATTTTCCTCAGTAATTTATAATTTTCGTGTACTTGTTGTCTTATGAATTCGTATTAATTGTTGCGTTTGTTGGAGTAAATTTTATTTGGAAGAACTATTGATATAATGAAATGGGAGCGGGTAGTACGCCTACCACGAGATATAATAAAATGGGAGTGGGTGGTACGCCTACCACGAGATTTAATGAAATGGGAGCGGGTGGTACGCCTACCACGAGATATAATAAAATGGGAGCGAGTGGTACGCCTACCACGAGATTTAATGAATGTGAGTGGATGGTACTCCTACCACGAGATATAATAAAATGAAAGCGGGTGGTGCGCCTACCGCGAGATTTAATGAAATGGGAGCGGATGGTACGCCTACCACGATATATAATAAAATGGGAGCGGGTGGTACGCCTACCATGAGATTTAATGAAATGGGAGCGGGTGGTACGCCTACCACGAAATTTAATAAAATGGAAGCGGGTGGTATGTCTACCACGAGATTTAATGAAATGGGAGCGGGTGGTACGCCTACCACAAGATATGAGAAATCAGATAGGGTTGCACGCGTGCAACGAGTTGTGAAGCGAGAATGAAATTTGCCTTTGTTTTTGTTATCCTTGTTAGAAGTTGAATATTGGTTTCCTGATAATTCTCTTGAGATTCTGCTTTATCTGTTAATACCCGAAGCATGTTTCCCCTTCCCATCTTTATTTGTTTATTTCTGCTTTACTTTCCGATGTATATTATATAACTGCACAGGTTTATTTGGTGGTATGGTCCTAGCCTCGTCACTACTTCGCCGGGGTTAGGCTAGACACTTACCAGCACATGAGGTCGGTTGTGCTGATACTACACTCTGTGCTCTTTTGAACAGATCCAGGTACCGGACAAGAGTAGTAGCTTGGAGCCAGCCTTCGATTCACTAAAACACCGAGGTAGCCTTGCAGGCGTCCGCAGGCCCGGCGTCTCCTCTATCTTTATTTATGATATGTTATCTCTTATATTCGAGACAGATAGTGTTATTTTCTTTCAAACAGTTGTATGTATTAAATCTCAGTAGTCCGTGAATGTTGTGACACCAGTTCTGGGTAGAGGCATATATGGATTTTTCTTATTATTTTGGTTTATTTTGTTTAAATCTTCCACTAAATTATAAATTCCGCTGTTTTTTAATTATTTATTTTCTGTTAATTAAATTGGTAAAAATAGATTTTTAACAAAAGCATTATGCATTTTAAATGTGTGGCTTGCCTAGCTTCTACGAGTAGGCGCCATCACGACCCCCGAGGGTGGGAAATTCGGATCGTGATAGTGGCGTATAGGTGTAGTGACAAGTACCTATGTGTCGCTAAATTATATGTTTAGCCTGTTCCCTTCTCCGTTTCCTAATATATTATTTTTCTGTCTTAACTGCTACTTGCTTATTGATGTTTCCGTATCTAATTGCTTCTTGTTGAATGTGGTTTTCTCTATTGAAGGTATTAAGTGTTCTGTAGTTTCCTTATATTACATTGTTGGTTTATTGTTGATTCATGGTACCCTTTGGTTGGTCTCGCCGTGTATTATTAACTGTTAAAGTTTTATAATTGTATAGATCTCCCGTCGTTATGATTTGAGGTATAGCTGTTGTGGAGGGTTTGATCTAAACTGTAAAATACTTATTCTTATTTTGTGATTGGTACTGATATAGAGGGATCGTGTTGCACGCCGAACAAGAGGAATAATGGTGAAATGTGATTGTCTGGTGGGATCGGGTTGCGCGCCGCAACAAGGAGTAATAAGGGTGGACATGTAGGATCGGGTAGCACGCCACAATAGGAGGAATACGGGTTATAAATTTAGGAGTAATAAGGGTGGATTGGTGGGATCGGGTTGCCAGCCACAACGAGGAGTAATAAGAGTGAATGTTTATACTGTTATTGATTATATGGTGGGATCGGAATGTGCGCGGTATCATTTGTTATTTGTGTACTCTTCTTCTACTGAGATTTATTGTTGTGGTGTTGAAACTCTCTTAAGGATTGGTTATAGCTGAGTATTGGTAGAACGACTGGGTTCCGTATTTATTTAATGCAATTTACTATCCTATTTCATTCCTTATTTTCTTTTTGCCTTATTATAAACTGTTGCAGGATATACTGTTTATACCTCGTCGTAGCCTCGTCACTACTTCACCGAGGTTAGGCTCGCCCCTTACCAGTACATAGGGTCGGTTGTACTGATACTGCACTCTACACTTTCTATGCAGATTTCGGAGTTGGTAGTGGCTGATCGAGAGGTCGGTTGCTGATACTTCACTCAGAAGACCCAAGGTAGTCCTGCAGGCATCCGCAAGCCCTGGCATCCGCTCCTACATTCTATGTCTCTATTTTATTTACTTTCAAGATAAATGTATTTTTTTTCAGATCAGTATTTATAGTAATCTGCAGAATGTTTGTGAGTTGTGATACGAGTTTCTGGGTGGTAACTACTTTGGTTTCTCTGATAATAGTAAAAGGATAATAAGTTAAATACGTACTTCAACTTTTATTTCTGTTTGAATTAGCTTTTGTTAATCTTAACTATGAAAATGTAAAGGTAAAAAGTGAATAATCCTCTATTGTTGAACGTTACATGAATGAAACCAGAACGATATATTAAGGATGAAGAAATTATATTCATCCCACGAAATCCCGTCTTAATAACTAGGGCAAGTTACAGATTTGATCGATCAACCAAAAATAATTACTATATTTACTAGCTAATATGCAATATATATATATATATATATATATATATATATATATATATATATATATATATATATATATATACAAAAAAAAAAAATTAATAAGGTGAGCTTAATGAAGAGAATTATATTCTCTATCGACATTGGCGGATCTACATGGAACATATGGCTGCTTAAGCACCCATTGTCTTTGATTGTGATTAGTAGATTTACATAATCAATTACAAATTTTTTTTAAATAAGTATCGAGTGAGTACCCATTACTGAATTTAATTTTCCTCTTCTTTTATAACTTTTATCGGCAAGCACTCATAACTTCAAAATCCTGGATCTGCCGGTCCAAGTCTAAACTCCAAAACAATCATATTTTGTGAATGATTTAATAAAAATCTTATCTACTGGCATGAAAGTGAGAGTGTCGGTGCTATGCTCTGGTTTCATTCATGTGATATTATTAGCTGTATCATTTGCTTTGCGTTTCTCTAAACTACTACTTACCTATATCATGTGGTTTCCATCAACGTACTCCACGTACGTACGAATACGATAAAGAATATGGACAATATTATATTTTTGACCCAACCCCTATCTTAGGTCCTTCAATTAGGGGTGTTCATGGTTAGGTTTGGATCGATTTTTTCCTAAAAGAAACTAAACAAAGTAAGTCGGTTTTTCAAATATTAGAACCAAACCAAACCAATTAAGTCCGTTTTTCTCGATTCGGTTTATGTCGGTTTTTTCGGTTATTTATCGATTTTTTCTTAAATATGAGACATACACTACCAAACACATATTCCAGCTACCACATTTTCAATGTAACACTACCAAATCAACTGCCCTTTGAGAAATTTATTATTTACCAAAATATGTTGATGATAATTAAATTAAATAGTAATGAATAATTTAAGGACTTAATTAAAAATATGTTATTTTTAACACGAAATGGATTCTTACACTAAACAAAAGAAAATTACCAATCAAACTAGAATGTAAAGGTAAAGAACTATATTAAAAGTGCAATCTATTAACATTTATCATAAATTTTTTGAAACTTTGTATAACAATATACATATATATAGGTTTAATAATAAATTTGAAATAGCTACTCCTATAGTCGGTTTGGTTCGGTTTTTTTCTGATTAAAAGCAAAACCAAACCAAATTTGATCGGTTTTTAAAATTCAAAATCAAAACCAAACCATACCAAAAAGTATCGATTTTTTTGGTCGGTTTGGTTTGGTTTTCGGATTGATTCGGCTTTTCGGATTTTTATGAATACCCCTACCTTCAATTTTCTAATGTATTTTCTTTTATTTCCTACTTTGATGTTCAACATTCATATTATAATCTTAATTAGTTCATTTTTTTAAAATTCCCTTCCCTTTTTTATTCCCTTTTGTTGAAGCTATTGCTCCTCTGGTGATTCGAATTCACGACTCTAGAGTTGTAGGTGAAAGGCGCTGACTATCTGAGTAGTGGCGAAGCCACATGGTTACAAGGATGATCAGTTGATCACCTTTCGCCGAAAAATTACAATGTGTATATAGATAAAATATTACGTTTTAGAGGTATATAACAAAAATTAAATACCCTTTATCGAGATTTTTTTTTTTTTTTTACTTCTTTCAAATTTGAATACCCATGGCTTTAAGTTAATTCCTAGCTTCGCCCCTAATCTGAGCAACCCCTCCTGCTTCAATTAGTTCAGATTAGCGTTTCATATTGTATCTTTTTAATTTGTGTTAGGAAAGTTTATTTTGCAAATGTTGGTTGAAATAGTAATATAAAGTTAGAATTGATATAGTTATAAAGGAGAATTATATTAAGGGAAAATGACACTGTATAGTCGCTCTCAAAATAATAATCGAAAAATGATATTTTTGTGTGTATATATTTTTGTATATTATATATAAAAAATATACAAATTTTATATACTTTTACGGCAACTAGATATAAATAATTTCGGCCCCGTATTAAAAGTGATATTTGCTCTTACCTATAACTCATGTAAATAGCCAAAATTGAATACAAACAGAATTCGACTTATCTCTAACATTCTCTTCTATCTCGTCAAACACCCCTAATTGGTAAAAGCCATCTTCATATTCACCGATGCAAAAGTATACCTAAAATTGCACGCGAAAAAATTGTCTAAATAGATGTACTATAGCTAGCTCGTGAAATCAGCGTTCACTTACTTAGGGCCGGATCCAACTTGCGATATACGGGTTCACGTAACCTAATAACTTGTCAAAATAGCATGGTATAGCCAGTTTTCGGATTGGTCAATTAAAAATAGTCATTGTTTACGAAGTCAATAAAAAATAGTCATTATTTACTGCAACAGAGACCGGTCCCGTATAATATACGGGAGTTCGGGTGCATCTGTGTACGAACTCCAGCATATTATGCTAAACCGGTACACTTTGCTGACTCCTGCATAATATACAGGAGACTGGAGCACTGGTGCTCCAAACTCCAGTATATTATACTGGACATTTATACTTGCTGGAACTCCAGTATATTATGCGGGAGTTCGAGCATAATTATACTTGAACTCCCGCATATTATACGGGAGTTCCAGCATGGTTGTCCTGGAACTCCCGTATAATATGCGGACATATTTTCCGGGTTTTGAACAGTGTTTTCGCTCAGATTTATCTTTACATGAACAGTGGCTAAATTTCGATTACTTTTGAAACTGTGGCTATTTTTGAATGACCAGTTATAAATCTGGTTATTTTTAATTTTCTCACATTGGCTTGGGGTAAAAATGAGCCCAAAAGGTTAGTAAATATTTTTACATTTTTATACCACATAGGAAACCTTATTACCCTCAATATTTAAGGTTGAACTTAATTACACTTAGTATACAAAATTACCAATTCTATATCATAGTGTATTTTAAGGGTATAATTAATGCAGCATATATCCCTCCTTAATTAAATGTACCGTATATCCCACCCCTCCCACGTTTCTCTCTCCCAAACCCTCACCCTCACTTACATTTATGTACTGTTATTAAACATAAAAAGAATCATGTAACTAAAATTAGTTACATGATTTATCAATTTACTTTGTATTATTTTTATACAATGTCTATGTGTATATATACATATAGTGTGTAGAAAACAAATGTATTTACTTACAAAATGAAAAAATATATAATTGAGAAACAGTGACGAATAACACCCCGTACAAAACAGTACCTCTATCTGGTTCTATGCAAGCATTATTCTAGAGTTAATGCGCAGAAAGCAATATCTCATATATTCATTTTATTGTTAAAGGCACTATCACCTGGAAATGGAAAATATATCTTGTCAACACCGTTTCCTATTGCTCGTAATTTTAAATTATTAGAATATATTTTCTATTTTGTATTCAAGATACTTATAAATTCAAAAAATTGCTTCTAATTGTGCTCATTTACGTAACGTAAAACTGAACTTCAGGGTTGTGATGTATCCATACTCATAAAGTCAACAAAGTCTAAGCAATCGGAAAGAAGCGCCAAGTAATTAGTGTAGAAGTTTTAGTCGTTTTTTATTCGTGAAAACAGAAAACAAAGAATTCATAATCAGAATACAAATAATCTATAATTTATCTACAAAATATCTACAACCTAGGTACATTAAATTTTTATATCCCGATTCCCATTCAATCATAGTTTAGTTGGGATCTTCGACACAATTACGTTTTTTACAGAAGATTTGTAGAAGTTGTAGTCGTTTTTGATTGTAGAAATCAGTTATCGAAGAACAGATCTGAGCTTTTGAACAGAATTGATTTCGACGAATTGAGCTTTTGAACAGATTTGATTTGTGGCTAAATCAATTAGAAGATTCTATTCCTGAATTTTAGCACGCCTAATTATGAAGATTCAGCTACTAATAATAATGAATGGAATAGAGTGAGGAGCATGCACAAAATATGCTAATTTACCATGGTTAGGTAAAATTAAACAATGTACATCATATGCAAAATATACATGTCATGCACATGTACTAGGTGCGAGTATTTTTCCTCCTCACTCATGATGTTTCTCTAGACAAACGATATTGTATCACATTTTATGATCTTTAATCTATATAAAGCAACAAAAAGAGGATTTTTGGTATTTTTCGTATGCAACAACAATAATACAAGTGAGGTATGGGAAGGGTAGTGTGTACACAGACCTTACCTCTACCTTGGTGGGATAGAAAAGCTGTTTCCGATAGGCCCCGGCTCAAAAAGACAAAAAGAAACAATAGATCAATCAGCAATAGAGGCCAAAAAGATAATACCATATAAATATTTATGCCAAGGTTTTAGAAAAACATGAAAAGGAAAAGAAAGAAAAGGTTTTTTTTTTTTAAAATAGAAGGTGCTCTAGTGTTGCTAATTTTTTTCATTTCTTTGCAAAGCAATGACAGGGTTGGAGATTGGTTTCCTTTTATGCCAAGCAACACATTGATTCAAAGGCAAAAATGCACAAAAAGAGACTCAGTTACAGAAGGTTGACAAGCAAAGAGATATTGAATGCCAAAAATCAACATATATTTCTGAAAATAACCAATGTTCTGAGTGGCAATATGAATGAATTTTTGCTAACATACAATTAGGTAACATCCTGAAAGAAAGATGAAAGCATTAAAATACTATGGGTGCCTCCTTAGCAAATTGCAGCACCAAGGTTTCTGGAGACTAGAGCCAGCAATACTCGATCGATCTCCAGATTTAGCGAAGATGACCTTCAGCAAAAATGAGCAGCCAAATATGGCCTATGAATCAATCACAATGTCATAGCTGCATAATGTTGACTCCGAACGAATGCCTTCAGTTGAACGAATTCTTCAAACACGTAGCAGTTCAGTTTGCGCTTTCTGTTCTCCTCCACTCTTTTTGTCTTCAACGCCAACAAGCATGATCCATCAAACAATAGGCAGAAATTGTAAGATTTAACAGTAGATACACTGAAGAACGCGCTATGATGGATGACAAACAACTGCATTACAAGATAAATCGCTATCCACAACCCACATAGCAAACTGTTCAAGCCGTTTTTGAATCGTCTCTGAACCTATCTCAGGTGACCAAAAGGCAAACTTCTTTCCATTCCTTGAAGAGGTTTGGTTAGAATCCATATAACTGATGTTCAAACTAAAATCAGTTTCATCAACCCTGTTAAATGTAGTTCTCTTTTGTTCCAATAACTTCTCGACTAAATTTACAAAATTTCTCTCGGTGGCAATTGAACCTCTCGTGTTCAAAGTGGTAACTGAGGCAACGATTTTGTCCAAAACATTGTCAACCCAAGCTCTTAAAGCGGACGATGAATTTCTAATGAAGACAAGTTTAAAGTTCTTCCCCAAGAAGATGTCATTTCCCGCCGGATCATAGGAATCAAGAAATGAATCACTGCTGAGAGGAATCACGTCACTATCCACAACCCATGTGCTGTATTTAAGTTCCAAGGACTTTCTTATTACATGGGCCTTCACAACAATCTCTTTAACCAATTTTTCATGCGATTTGTCAAAGTTAATAGAGTTCTGTAACCTAATACTGTCAAAAAACCGGTCTGTGTCAATCACGGGATAACCCCTTCTTGCAAGATCAAGTAGGAAATCAGACTGTGCACCCAATAATACAAAGTTTTGGATGTTCAATCTTTCAAAGAGGCAGAGAAGATTCCTAATAATTGACTCTGACACCTTTTGTAGGTTCACATATATTATAGTCTTCAATTTCTGAACTGAGTGAAGAACAGACACCAAATCATCAGAACTGTGTACAACTCTACCAGGGAAAACTTCCTTGAAACAGAAATCATACCACTTCAGGCTGCGCAAAGATTGCAGCTTCAAAAGATTAAGATCAAAAGACTTCTCATCCACTAAAGAAGAATCTGGCCCAACTGATTTCCCATAGTTAACACCGGCATCACGATGAGACACGCTAAAAGCTCGCTCATGCAAAAGGTTGGTATAAATATTAAAGTAACCACGGGCATGGATAAATTTAATGAACCAAGGTGTCCAGATTCTTTCCCCCATCTTTTTGTACCATCCTGTTGTCACCTACAAAACAAATTACATGTTACCGTAAGAGTGCTAGTTAATTTTAATAGGTTTGTCATTATCTTCACTTATACATGCAAAGAGGAGAAAATTAATGCTACAATACCATCCCGTCAAGAACTGGCTTCAATCCCTTGGCCTTGTGTGTGTCATACCATATGCGGAATTCTTTCCAAGGTCTTGGAAACAGAAGTTGACCCCAAGTGCCGACCAACTGGTACAAGAAAAGTTGAGTTCCATCATCCATCTGCATCTTGTTTCCATGTTTACCTGTTAGTCAAAACCAATTTATATCATCTGAATTCAAGTAGAGACGAGTATAGACATTGTTCCAAAGAAATCCCCAGAGAATAGAAGTACTCCACCATGCCTAGCAACACATAAACCTTCAAACAACGATGATGGACATGTATTCGTCAAAATGGTAGGAAAGAAAAGAATTTTTATCAGTTAAAAAGCAAAAGAAAAAACTTAAATTGAGTAGATTATAGTAGGGTATTATAAATTTTATGAAGCATACAGGATGGTTCATGGAATTTATACTATTTGGAGAGCAGACTCCTATGCAACAAAAAATGTGGAATACTAGAAGTGTTCAGAGGCTAATTGCATGCGACTTCCAATAAATCATTGAGTTCCGTTATATCTGTAATTTCAAATTCCAAAATGATAAAAGCACACATTTATCCTAAGTTCTCTCGAGTGTTTCAGCAACATATTAACATACAAAGATTCAAGAGTCCCCTCGTTTATGGGCATAGAATCACATCAATAATGCTAGCGGGGTAGCTCAAAAGGCTAAAAGTGAACTTTGATGATCATAATTACGAACGAAAAGATGTATCCCCACGAGAGTTCTAATAGTGAATGCCAAAGAGAGAGCAGGATAGGACCTTATGCATTATCTTGTGAAGCAATAGGATATTAGAAATATACAAACGAAATAACTCCTACAGTTGTATCAATCCCAACTTCACTGCAGAAAATTGGACAGAACATGAAATCCTATCAACTTCTACGCCATTAATAACACAATGAATTTCGCCCAAGAAGAAGCTGTGGTACATATTTACATGTGATATGTAGTTATGATTCATAAGATGAAAGCTGCAGACAACCCCTATTTCATTTCTTTCCACTAATACAGAGTGCATTCCAAGGACAAAACTTATATCAGAAAGATTTATTTCACTATATCATGTATCCACAGTTGATCCATTCCAATGTTCCTAATAATATATTGCTTCGAATCTCGAATAGCGACGAGTATGCTTTTGCTCTCTGACCTAAAATGTAACTCGCTAAGAGCAGACTTCTTTAGATTATACACCAATATACTTTAAAACTTTGATTTTGACATCATCATGCCGAGGTTAAGCATAACACAGACGACTTAAAATAATAAAATTACTAAGAAAATTTGATTGGGATTAGAGACAAAAGACACACTCAATTGGAAAAGGGAACGATAACAATTTGGATTGGTAAGTTCAATTTTTTGTCTTTTATCTGGAAGGAAAAAAATGCATTTGCAATTTCAGCGGGGAATCAGCTAAATGTAGCAATTCTGATGCCTCCTAATCAACATATGGCAACATACATAATACCACATTAAATCAATATAACACGTAATGCGCTTACAATATGGCGGAACAATAATAGGAAAACGAAAAATGAGTTAGAGAAAAGTAAAAACAATCCAGTTGTCAACATCTAAGCAACAAAATACACAAGTACATTGACACCTAGCATTGGTGCAGTCATCTGAAAAACTTAAGAAGAAACTAACGTTTTACATACCGAAATCTAAATAAAACATAGCTACTAAACTATAAGTTTTTTTTTATCATGATCTCTTTTGTAACTTTACTTTCTGTAAGTCGCGTCTTCCTGATGTACAATTTTAATACAAAAACTTACATCATCAAATGAAAAACTACGAGTATTTTTTGGATAATGAGATATCCCCGAAGGACAGTGGTGCACGGTTCAAAACTCAGTGGATAATGAGCCAGCCCCTCTACCCTTGTCCACTTAAATTGGAGGCTTTGCACCTAACTTACGCACCACAAGTTGCACTCTTACCACTATCAGTAACAACAGTCTATCCAACATTATAAGTTCACAGGAAAATAATTACAGCTTACTCAATTACAAACAAACAATCAAAATCATTTCTTATACAGAACTAAAGCAACAATTAGATCCCTAATGTTACACAACCACAAAATACGAAGCAGCAATAGCAGTCAAAAGAAAACATAACAAACTTAAGTACCTGCAACAAACCTTGGCCGCTGCAAGGAAGCACCATAAATCATAGGACTAAAATTGGACTCATTATAATAATAATTCTCAATCAAACTTTTCAAGAACCTAAAATAAAGAGGTGACAATTCAAGATCATCCTCCACAACAAATGCAAACTCATCATCTGAACTAGGCCACCAAGCTTCCAACCACTGAGCCTGAAGTCCAACATTTGAAGTCCTATAATGCACAAACTTTTCACCAAATTCCCAATTAAACCCATCAACAAAATCAAGAATTTTTTTGGCAAGATTCAATCTTTGGTCAATTTCCACATACCCTTTTGAGGAATCTTGAAAATGATCAATGTAGATATGTAAATGAACAACATGGTTATCATATTTTGCTTTGGAAAGTGAATTTAGGCATCTTGAAAGGGACTCAAAACGATTAAAGGTGAGAACTTTGATGATGAAAGTGAAGTTTTGATGAGTTTGGGGGTTGTTGTAAGGGTTAAAAGAGAAAGATTTGGTGGAGTTTAAGTTTGATGGGTGAAAAGAGAAGAGGAAAAGAGCAGAAAGAGTGAGGAGTATAAAAAGTGGGATCAAATTTTTCAGGGTTTTCTTGGATTGTGCCATATGATTGTAATTTTGATGAATTATATCATCACTTCTTTGAGGTTTTTGTGGATTTTATAACACAGAAAGTTTTCATGTTGGATCTTGAGAATTGTGCTTGAGAGTGGAAGAAGGGGGAAGAAGAGTGTGAATACTGAAGATCAACGGAAGTTTTACTTGGACAATTTGCACCCCAAGATTTTGTCATAATTACAAATCAAGTCCCATAAATATATAATCTGATATTTTGATGGGCGAGTTACATATTTGGCTGGTCAGACAAAAATAATTATAGTCGCTAGAAAAATATACAAAAATATACAATGATTATGTATAAAATACGTATATAATAGATTAATATATAAAAATATATATTTTGTCTACTATTATTTTTTGGAGTGGATCTGATGTAATTTCAAAATCTAGTTTAAAAGGTTGATGGAAGTTTAGTAAGTCCAATTTGTACTAAAATTTAACTAATATAATGATTAATTAAGTCATGATTGTAAATATTTGAATTTTTTAGTTGAATTCTCGAATTTTAAGCTATCAAATCTCCTAAACTAGTTTTTATTAGTTATATTCACGATAAAATTAACATTGATAATGGTTTTAACAATATTATACTTATAGAGTTATAGAGTTGGGGAAGTTCAAATTAGTGTAATTATTTTAATATTGTCTCATATTTGCTCAATGGACTAATGTCTGCCAAAAAAAGGGGAAATTTTCATATTAAAACAACTCGGCTGCCTCATTTTCAACTTTATAACCCATATTTTAATTTATAATTGAGTAACCCAAAAATTATATGCTCATATCCGAAAAAGGGGCATTATTTCCGTTTTTTTGGGAGTAAGAAGCGGGATTTTCTGCATTTTCTCTGATTCTTTCCGATCTTCTTCCCCAAATACTTCAAAAACGAGATCTTCCGATCAATGCAGCTCCAAAAGCCCTAGAATTTCTTCTTCATCTCGAATTAACAACAAATCAAATACGAAAAGTGGAATTTGTTTGCTGCAAATCAGCGCAATTTTCATTTTTGCTGCAATTTTGATTTCAATATTTTGTTCGATGGAGATTTATCCAGTTTACGTTCTTCATAGTGGTGAATGGGAAGAAAATAATTTTATCAATTTCGTCAGCGATTGTGTAATAATCGAATCAACATTCACCTACAACAATTTACTTGCAACTATTTCGGAACAGATTAGGATCGATAGTGAGTTAAACACAACAGAAATTAACTTTCTCCCAAATGTTGGTTTGCCACCAATCCCTATTTACAACGATACAGGTGTGAAGGTGTATATCGAATTAAAGAAGAAAAACTTGAATTTTACTGAATATCCGTTGTTTGTGACAGTGAAAGAGATTTATTAAAATCGTTTGGTTCCTACAAATTCTAGTTGTGTAGTTGCTACAAGTTCCAGCTGTTTGGTTGCTACAAGTCCAAATTCTAGAGATGTATCCACAATTGATAGCACTGAGATTATTGATATTAAATTTATTGAAAACATAAAATTTAGTGAAAATATGGGTATAATAGATGATATATTAAACGAATTTGTTGAGGAAGATCAAGTTTATAAGGATAAAGAGACAGTTGTCAGTGTGATGAAGAACTTGGCTGTATGTGAGAGGTTCCAATTCAAGGTGAAGAGATCAAGCGCAACAAGGTATGTAAATAATTATATATTCTGTTATATATATATATATATATGTATAAAGTAGTATATATTTGTATATAGGTATTAAAATTAGTATATATGTAGTTATGTTTTTGTATACAAGTGTATTTAGAAGTTGAATGATCTTTAATCCTAGGTATCACCTTATGTGTATGGATGACAATTGTGCTTGGAGTTTCAAATCTTCTGCCGTTTTCAAGGCAAACATATTCAAAGTGAGAAGTCACAATAATAATCACACATATGGCTATTGTGAAAGATACTTAACACAACGTCAAGCTACTTCGGGTGTAATTGCTAGTATAGTCCAGGACAAGTATGTTAATCCAAAAAAATTTACAACGCAAATGATATAATAGAGGACATACAAAAGCAACACGGAATTGAGGTGAGCTACATGAAAGCATGGAGAGCTAAAGAGATAGCAATGACAATGATAAGAGGGAGTCCGAGTGATTCATATAAGGAGTTGTTGAAGTATTTTTATATGTTGGAGCAAACAAATCTAGGAACGGTTACAAAGTTGCACAAATCAGAAGATGGATGCTTTCTTTATGCATATGTTTCGCTATATGCATTTATCAAGGGTTGGGAGCATTGCAGACCGATAATGGTTGTTGATGGAAGTTTCCTTAAAGCAGCATATAAGGGTACTGTATTGACTGCTTGCACACATGATGGAGCTGGTGAGTTGACTGCATCTACCTTGTTTCTGCAGTTTGTATAATGTTGTAGTTTCATGTATAAAAGTGTATAGGATTTCACAGCTACTATTTTTATTAAATTTACAGTTGGTATAAAATTGTATAATTGTGTATAAATGTGTATAAGATTTGTATAATTATCTGAATCCTAATATCTATTTTGTATAAACAGGAAAAATCCTTCCACTTGCATATGCAATTGTAGATTCAGAGAATAACAAATCTTGGGAGTGGTTCTTTGTCCAGATAAAGGTTACTTTTGGAGTTAGGGAAGGAATGTGTATAGTTTCATATAGAAATGAAAGCATCTTCAATGTCACAAAAGTTGTGTACCCAGAATTACCACATTGTATTTGCATGTTTCACTCGTGGCAGAATGTAAAGCGCACATTCAAGAAACATCACAAACAATTGAAGGATATCTTCTTTGCTTTGGCTAGAGCTTGCACGATAGAGAAATTTGAGTACCATATGACAGATATATGCAAAATTGATCCGAGAGTCCAGTCTTACTTGTTCGAAATTGGCTACGAAAACTGGTCTAGGGCATATTCCAAAGTGAAAAGGTCGATGGTAATGACTTCCAATATTGCATAGTCAATTAATGCAGCAAACAAGGATGCTAGAGAGTTACCAGTAATGTGATTGTTGGAGTACATGAAAAATTTGCTACAACAGTGGAACAACAAAAACAGAAAAAGTGCAATGGAGACATCTACAGAGCTTGACGAAAAGTACGACAAAGTCCTTCGGAAAAATCTGATTGCATCGGAGCAAATGACGGTAAATTAAATCAAATATAATGATGCTTGGCACTGTTGACTTGCATTTTACTTCTTGTATAAGGATGTATAACTCTGTATAATAATGTATAATGTTCTTTTACCTTTTTTATTAAAAAAAAACTTTTGCAGGTGAGGCCTGCTACAGAGAAGTTATATATTGTGTTTGAAGGGGTAAGCCGAAATATAGTGTGCCTTGAAGAGGGAACATGTAGTTGTGGAAAATTTTAAATGGATGAACTTCCATGTCCGCATGCTTAGGCGATTTTGAAGAACCAACAGCTGAAACCTGGCCAGTATTGCTCTTTTTACTACAAGAAGGATAAACTCCTTAGAACTTATGAATTTTCAGTGAATCCGATGTCAGATGAGAGTTTATGGGTAATCCCAACAGAGGTGATGGAAGATGTGGTCCTACCACTTAAAGGGAGAAGGAATGTAGGAAGGCCAATAAAGGAAAGACTCAAACCTGCTTCAGAAAAAGAGTCTAAGAGGGCGTTTTCATGTTCTGTGTGTGGACAAAGTGGTCACAATAGAAAAATATATAGGAATCGACCAAAATAAATAGTTGAAAATATAGCACTTTCCATTACATTTATTGTCATGTTGAGTAGTTAAGTTTCATAAATAATAGAGTTACAAATGTTAGAGTAGTTAAGTTTCACAAGTAATCAAGTTAAAAATGTCAATAAAGAATTACAACTTATGCTATATATTGCAATTATGTTAAATATATTTTATTATACATATTTTGATTATCCAATAATAGTGTGTTGGTATTTTTAATGGTGCTAAATATATTGACAGATTGTACAAATACAAAACAAAACTACTGGTATTATATGTATACAAATGTATAAATGATAGTATAAATTTGTATAATTATGTATATTATTGTATAAATATGTATAAACCCCGCTACATTAACAAAACTGCAACCATAATGAAAATACATATTTTGTTAAAGGAAAAAAGCAACTGATATATTCATTAAAATGTAATTCATTCACAGCCACAATGTGTAATGACTGCCGCAAATTATACAAAAATAAAAATATTTATAATATCCTTTAAGGTTATCTCATAAGTAGCTGAATAGTACTTATACAAAACTAGGCAACAACTCTTGATACATAGAAAAACTACAGTAAAATGGAAAAAACATAACTACTTTCTCGGTCGTCCCCTCTTCCTCTTCTTGAAAAGTCTCCATGTGATTTCATCATCACTAATTGCACCGGACAGTTATTTTTTCCTTCTATAATCCCACAACAAAGATTCCCACCTGGTGTAAAATGTCTCAATGTCAAAATTATCTTTTTGAATTTCCTTACCAAGGATGAAATACTCAGCAAAGACAGCAACAAAAGCATCATAATCACTATAATTAAAAGGAAACAAATCAGATTCAAATAGGTATACTAATAGTAAAATAGTAAAACAATTGAGATTAACCTACCATTTGATCTGTTGGGGAACATTATTAACCAGATTAATCTGCAAAGCATCAGAATGGGATTTATCGGTATATGCACCATTGTTCCAATCAATGCCCTTCTTCTCGACATAAAAATCAGAATTCTTCAAGAAGTAAGGTATCAGAATTGCATAAGGTAATGCAGCATCCAAAATAAGTCTATTTTTCCACGGTTAGAATCATAGATGTGGATGCACCTATCTATGAACGTAAACACCCCCAAAACCCAATGGCCCAATTTTGCTCATCCGCGCTTCACATAGATAGGGAATAAGACGTGGTAAACAGTGTGCCACAGGACATTTGCATCACAATAATATCCTCTAATGTACTCTTCTATCTCATGCCCTTCAGGAATCACTGAAGGATCTTGATTCACTTTGAAAACTTTATACAGGGAGTTGATTTTGTTACCAAAGGCAAAGTCGGTTATAGTAAACCGCATGGCAACACTCGGCTCATATTTTTCCCTCTTCCTCAAATAATAAAAGAGGACATCCAAGTGTTGAGACAAAAAATAAAACAGAACAACCGTCACTACCAAATATTTTAAATATAAAAATTTATACACTATTATACAGAGGTATACATATTTATACAAGGTTATACAATCTTATACTGTGATTATACAAAGCTATGTATACACTATGAGGGTCACAAATAATAAAGATATGCAAAAAATAAAAAAAAGCATTAGAACATAAATTTATTAAATATCGTATCAATGAAAGGTCGACCACAATATGCAAGTGAGTGGAACCAGTCCTTCATGGTCACATTACACGAGCCAAAAGTAAAAGCTTCCGCAAGCTTATTTAGTTCACCAGGATATATATTTTTGGCACTTCAAATCACAAAAAATAAAAAGTAATCAGAACTATATTCATTTACAAGCATAAAATCAGAACATGAAAGACTAAAGAAAGTGAAGACGCCTTGTATCCATCACATTATCAACAAACGCGCAAAACTCTTTAGCCAATGGAGACACTGGATCAAAATCATCAATTTCGATCGTGAAAGGATGCTTGATATAAAAAATGAGCTTGGGCGCCGATCCTGATGCCCCCGAATAAAAAACTGGCAAATATGGAGATTTGGCATATTTTTCTGGTATTTTCTGTCGAACTGACTTTTCAGGAGAAATGTAATCATCTTCTACGTCTATGATGGATTGTTTGTGAAGCACAATTTGGGACATCTGTAGCGCAACTACATTTTCATCGCCAATGTCATCCCAAAATGTGTCACTCTTGACATCACCTGCTGCCCCTTAAACAGAGAAAACAAATAATAAAAAACTTTAAAATAAAGAAAAGAAATATCAGGCAAAAAAAAGATAAAATGCAGAACAAATACCATGATCAACACCATTAGTAACTCCCTCGTTAGCTAGCACGTCATCTTGATTCACTTGATTGACAAAGTCAGGAACAACATCATATTGATAGCCATCAAATTCGCCAAGACCAGATGTATTGTCATCAGACACGCACTGACGAATATAATAAAAAATAATAGAAAGAGAAGGCATGTTGAGTGATGATTCAGATAAGGCATAATTGGTGAGTGATTTGGTTTTATCAAACAATTACCTTAGAATCAGTAAAATCCTCCCTCGTTTGCTTGGTTTCTTTCATATTCAGAAAACTGAATACTTTTTCAAAGGAAGAAACTACATAATTGTTGAGTGTCGTCACTATATCAGTAACTACAAAAAAACAAACAAATCAACAACCATGTTTATAACCAAAAAGCCATGTATATTTAAAAAGTACTGATAAACTACAGAAAAGCTAAAGGTTCAGTACCTTTCCAACAACACTCCTCAACTTCTCAACTTCAGCATTCAACAGATCAATTCGCACCAAAGAATCATAACTCGGGTTAGGCTGTCGATCCATATTCTAAGGAAAAGGTCGTTTAGCCTGTTGCTCCGTATTCTGAGGATAAGGTCATTTAGATTGTTGCTCCATATTCTGAGGACAAGATGGAGATGCAGCGATAGAATCATCAGTGTGAAAGGCAGGCACACAAGCACATCCCCTGATGCAACATCATCGGCATTAACTTCAAAAAGTGTGTCGATATTCAAAGTTGACATCTCTTCATAAGTAGGGGAAATGTTCCTATAGTTCAACTACAAGGAGAAAAACTGGATTACAATGGTGGAAAAAGGAAACTGTGACATATTCATAAATATACATATAGAAAAACTGAAATCATATATGAAGAAGTATTATGGTACAAAATGTTTACCTAGTCGATATTACACATGATCACCCCGCCAGTCAAATCCGTATATGTTAGAGTTTCAGTCACTTTCCAATTAAGAATGTGTGGCACATTTGTGCCAACGCGAACAACTAGATGCTTGTCAACCATAGAGCAACACTCAAAAAACCATAATTGTAATGCAAGTGGCAAACCTCCAAGCCTATACATTGTCAAATAGTCACACTGTATGTCCCTCACTCTCCTTAAAATATCTTCAAATGACTTTTTTCCCCAAGCATACGTCTGATATTGACCACTTTCAATGATATCAAACTCATCTTTGTTGATACCATGATTATTGGCATATGAGAATATGAAATGATGGACAAACACCATCAAGGCCATCTTGAACGCATCTTCGTCCGACCGACTTCCAGTCCTTTTTCTTGAAGCGATCAAGAAGCCGCCCCCTCGTTATATCCTTTTTTCCATCTCCTGGAAAAATACTCTTTTAGAAACCTATTAGCATCTAGTTTGTTATAGAAAGTGGTGTCGTCTTCTACACACTTCAAACTAGTGATAACAACAAATTCTCCAATGCCAAAACGCAGCAAACAACCATTAATTTGCACCCACAACTCCCTTTCACGTCCTGGGATGACTTCCCTCAATAATATACAATGAATAAGTTAATTTTGAATTTTAAATTGAGGGAGGTCCAAGAAGTACCCAAAACAACAAGCACGGAACATCTGAAGTTGCGTGTCAGTCAAATATTGCTTCAAAATTCTCACAATCTCAGTCTTGATGTGCGAGCTAATCCTGTTGTGGAAATAATCAACTGATTGTATATAGAAGTTCCTAGCCTTGCATATGGAAAAATAACAAGAAATAAATCAGGAACAAAAACTATACTAAAGCATTTTATAAAAATGTATAAATAAGTATAGCAGTACTTGTATAAAGATGTATAAACAACTGTATAACTTTGTATAAAATTGTACAAGCATCTATAAATTAATAGCAACACAGGGAATTGATGTGCCGGAGAATTTCAGCACATTTCAATACTAATTGCTTAGATTTTAGCTTGTTTTAATGTAATTATAATCGATACTTATGTAGTTTTGTTACTTCTACAGTACATAAGGAAGGGGAACTCAAGAATATGGAAATGGAAGTAAAAAGACAAGAAAAGAACAAATGTTGCACAAATGCTGATCTGCGGTTCACTATGCGATCGCAGATCAGACATGCGAGCCGCATAATGGACAAAAGAATCGCAGACTGAAGCAGAGACCTGAGCCTAATTTCAAGTGAAGAATGCGGTTCAAGATGCGACCGCAGAATCAAAATGCGGTCCGCATAGTGATCGCATAACCAACCACGAAGACTACTGAAGGCCAAAGATGCGAGACAAAATGCGGCCGCATAACTTAAATGCGGATCGCATAATGGTAATGCGATGAATACATGTATGACTAGGGTTTTAATCTGCGGTTTGGGTGTTCAAAATGCGGACCGCATACTTGTTCTGCGACAAGAATGCGGTCGCATATCGGACCTGAAAGGGCAATTTTATCCATTTTCTTTCTCGATTTTTGCCCCACTATAAATAGTTTTATGAAGCCTTTGTGGGCTCGTCTTGTCTAGTCTTTACACTACATTCCACAACATAAATATTCTCGCTTTTTAGAAGCTTTTGGTTGGAGATTCCCTACTTTGTAAGCATTAATGGCATTAAATATTAGTTGGTCCTTGTATTTTAGCATGTGTAGCTAACTTTAAATACTAAGGTTGTGGACCCTAAATGGGTGTTATGTTGATGGGTATTTAACATTGAATATATATATAATGGTTGGTTGATATTTGTTTACTTCTCATTCTTCATTTATTATTGGTGGTTGCAAACATTAACAAAAGCCATTAAATTCTTGCTTTGTTTGGGAAAGTGGGTTAGAATATGGTAGAAGTAGATATCAATGACTCAAGGCTTTAAACCTTGTTTAATAAAATTGCTTAGGAATAAGTGGGTTTTAGTTGGCATACATTGACGATTCTTCATTGCAACTCTTTTACATTTGAGAAAATTATAAAGAGGAAATACTACTCAACTGTTGGGAAATATTGGGTAGTATATTAGGCATCATTTGCATATCAAAAGAACTTTCCATTAGAAATATATCATATTAACACCTGTACATATTACACTTCATTAAAGGGGACACAACCTTGGTTGCTTAATCAAATTGATCACTCGTTAAACATTTCAATTAGTTGTTACTTCAAATCAAACTCCTTACATACTCTTGTTACCACAAACCACTATCTTGTTACTATTAACTGAATAGAGATAAGACTTTAGTTGAGCAACACACTGAACAAGTAGCCTTTTCACACCTATTCCCTGTGATATTCGACCCCAACCTTGTTGGGATTATATTTGACACCGACCGCCTTACACTCTTAATTACAGTGTAATTTGAGCATATCAGGAATACCTTCAACTTAGCTTTTCTCTCATTCAATTTGCAGGGAATAGCAAACTTCTGTTCTTTCGATAAGGAATCAAGGCCATTATCACCATCGTCCTTGATCTTTCTCTTTTTCAGTTTAACATTGCGGCCTACATCATCTTCATTAACCAAATCAACTTTCATCTTTTCTTTTAATTTTTCAGGTCTTCCATATTTCTTCCTCCTTATTCCAATGATGTTAACCAGAGTAGGAGTATTACTTGTTTGCGACCGAGTTATTCGACTGCTCCTTTGTTGCAACTTTTTTGCAGGAGGAGGAGACTCAAAATCATCATCATCAGAAGCCTGGTCATGCGTATTCGCTTTAGAAGAAGGTGGTGAGGGCAAGTCACTCAATGATTTAACTGGAGTGGGAGTATTTCTCGTTTGCAAACGAGTCATCCGACTGCTCTCTTGTTGCGAGTTTTTAGAAGGAGCAGGAGACTCAAAATCATCATTGTTTTGCTCAAAATTTTAATAATTTACTTTGTAATCTAGGAAACAATCAAAAAATGTGAAAAGGGTAAATCGTAATCAAATATAATAACCCTAGAGATGAAAAAGTGAAGTTATTGTTTTAGATCTATTGTTGTGAGATGATAACATGAACTCAAGAGAAAATGAAAGTTAGAGATAGAGGTAGAGAGAGAATAGGTTCAAATGAGGAAGTTGTATTATTCGAGAATAACACCGATCTCTTTTACAATGGGAAGGTCCCCTTTATATAACAAGAGACCTTCTTTAAAATAATTACAAAAGTATAAATTGTAGTTGACGTCCTCTTGATGAGGGCGCCAGGTCTTAACCGGCGTCGCCCTCGTCCTTACATCTAACCCGTACCTTTATTTTAACAGGCGTATGCTTCACTGGGGGTACCCTTCGGAGTAGAGACGTTGAGGGCCAAATTTGACCCTATACAGTTAGTCCATCCGCTCGTTGGAGGCGTATCCAATAGACGTCTTCAACGGGCGGACATGCAGACCTCGCATTTGGAAAATTTGTACTTACTACGGGGGCGGTGACATGAATGAGGTGAAATATATGGTGTTGTCGAGTTGCTGACGCGTGGCTCCCTTTTCGAAATAATGTCATCTCCCGCATGCGTCATGATTATACTTCCTCCCGAGGCGATTCAGGGGATGACATAATGTTTTGATTTCCTGCGCCCATTTTGAATCATACCCCTTCGATTCCCGTGCATCCTAGCCCTATAAATAGAGGGGAGGTTCATTCTGTTTTATCTTTCGAACCTTTGAACTTCTGCTTCCTTTTTCATCTTTCTTTCTAACAACCGCTATTTTGTGTGAGACTTTTCCGTTTCTTTTGAAACCACACTTCTTATTGTTAGAGCCTTGCTTCTTTATATAAAATACCATGACGAATCATGGACAGGGTAGTAAAAGGGCCAAAGATAATGCCTCATCTAGGGTTTCGCCATCTTCCGGCGGTGAAGGGCAAAAGGTGGAGAAGGCCCTTGTTCCTCTTAGTATAGACAACGTCCTCCCGAAGGAGATGCATATTTGCAGGGATTTCCCGACTAAGAGCCCTGCCCTTCCCTGGGAACACAGCGAGTTATTGCAATCTCACTTAGATGTTCTTCGAGAGACGCACCATATTCTGGGTCACGTGGAAATGGTGTCGGTCGAGATGGACTATGCCAATGTGCACCGGCCTGGGTACTGTACATTTTATGAATACCCGTTCTTGATTGGTTACAATCTTCCAGTCTACCCCCTAATGGAGGAGCTTTGCCGTTTTTACATTGTGTGTCCGGCTCAACTCACTCATTATACCTTGAAGGTGTGTCGCATTATGACTACCTATGCGGCCAGGGCTGAATGCAGCGTTTCGGTCCACCACCTTTTACAGTTGTTCAGCGCTGGTTACCTGAGAGGTACCATGCTACAGCTGAAAAGTCGTGGCACAAGAGGCTTGGTCGTTAAAGCCGACGATAAGACTAATCGCCATTTTTGGCGTAAATACTTCTACATAAGGACGGAGCACCTGGTGTCGAATCCCAAAGGATTCCCGGAAAGTTGGAACCCAGAAAGTAAGTATTTTTACTCGTAGAATTCAGGGCTGCTTGGGATTTTAACCATACGGCCATTGTGATTTATTTGCTTTTTCCTCCCCTTTTTTTTGGCAGCGAGGGCTTCTCCACCTCGGTTTGTTGAAGATATTAGGTTGTGGGTGGAGAGAATAATCCCGTATGCAGAGGAATGTCGCACATGGGCTGCGTTTCTTGAACGATACGACCCTCCGGATAACTCTTGGGCTATGGTTTGGAGGTTTCCTTAGGTCTTGTTACCTGACTTATTCGTGTTGGTTGGTAGGAGCGCTCCTAGGAAGAAGAAGAAGAACGTTGTTACCCCGCCCGGGGCAGAGGCTGACTCCGAAGATGGATATATACCCTGTGGCTCGCCCGTTGATGGCGCTTCGGAGGCTCCTCAACTTGAGGTTGCGGCTATGGTGGCGTCCACAAGTAAAGCTACTCCCTCACTGCCATCCCCACGGCCTGTGGAGGAGACTTTCGAGGGCGAGGAGCCGCCAGAAAGGAAAAGACGCCGGTTGATGACTGGCAAGGAAATAGCCACAGCAGATGAGAGGGTGAGCGAGCCTCGTCGGGAATCAAGGCCAGTTTTTATGGTCGACGTCATCCGTTCTGGGAGGTCGGCCCCCCAAGGGAGGGCAGTTCCTGATGCCACCCCAACACGCATTCCTGAGAGTGGTTCTTCGGCTGCCACTGAGGAAACAGGCGATTGAGAGAGGGCGGACCCTGAGTTCGTTCCCGCGGATACAAATGCAGATACGAGAGGTTCGGTCCACGTGGGGATGATGGCGGGTAGATCTAACCGCCGAATTCTGATCCCAGGTGGGTATAACCTATTGCAGCACAGTGAGCAGGCCGCCTCAGATATGACCCTGTTATGTGCGGCCGCTGAGCGTGAAATGTTAAAAGGTGTTAGCGACTAGGAATTATCCCGGAGGGTTGCTGGCGCGGCTTTGCAGGTATATTCTGATTTTCTTCACATATCGTAAAGTATACTTTGATGCATACTAACTTGCCTTTCCTATTTTTCCTCTTTTTTAGACCCTCATCTTAGAGGTAGAGAGGGGGCGGCGAGCGCAAAGGAAGGTCGCCGCTTTTAATAAGGTGGTGAAGAAGTACCGACGGTGTCGTGCCAAGCATCAAGCGCTGGCGGACCTACTCAAGCGGGCCCGGAATTTTGGGTTTTCCGCGAGGGTTTGGAGCAGTCGGAGGCCCAGCTGAAGCGAAGGGTGGACTAGCTGGAGCAAGTAGATGACCAGCTGATGGCCGCTTTGGCTCGGAATATTGAACTGGAGACTCTTCTCCAGTCAAAGGAGGAGGAGCTGGAGGTCAGCCATGAGGTAGCGGCGGAAGCCGCTGATTTGCGAGCCAAGGTCATTTCTCTGACCGCCGAGCTCGATGCCAAGACGGTTGAGGTCGAGGTCCTTAAGCAGACAGTTGCACCCAGGTCTGATGAGGACGCGCATGGCGAGGCGTGGGAGATGTGGGTGTACACTGAAGCCAAGCTGGTCATGTTTGAGGAGATCTTAGCTGCGGGCCGAGCTACTGAGGCAGAGGTTCAGGATCAACGGCGTATAGCTCTGGTCACCCGTGAGGTCTACGGGTATAGTTCCGATTCCCCAGACCGGGCGGGCTATAATTCCGAAGATGTTAATCATCTAGGTTCTGGGTCCTAGATTTCTGCAACTTATCGGGCCAGGGGCGGCAGTGGGCGAGATGGCGGACCTCCTTAGGAATTGTATTTATTTTGTTCTGCTGTATTTGGAGATCTAAATGGGTCCTTTTGTATATGTATTTTTTATATGATAATGGAAGTTATACTTTTGCTGTTACTCTTTTCTCGAGTCGTACTCTTTTATTTTTGGTATCTCGCTTCCGCGGAGTGGATGCTCGCTTGTTTGTAAGGTTCTAAGTGTGCTTCTCGAATGTTGCTTGTGTTATCCACCGATGGTAGGCGGCTTCGATGACAAATAGTGGCGGCTTTAGTTAATAGTTGCGTTGCTTCATCTGTTACTTTACGTGTCTTGCGTCGTAGTCGAACATGTATGGCGATCGTTGACGACGGCGACCTTAGCCGTAATATCGTCGATGGCCTTAACCATGTATGTAACTTTGACTGTTGTCGGTTTACTCGTTTGTCGTAGTCAAGCTGGGTCAACTTATCAATGATGGTGGCCTTAGCCATTTGCATGTTGGATATGGCTTTGGCCATATACGTGACTTCGACTGTCGTCGAGTTACTTCGTTTGTCGTAGTCGAGCTGGGTCGACTTATCGACGACGGTGGCCTTAGCCATTTGCACGTTGGAGATAGCTTTAGACATATACGTGACTTCGACTGTCGTCGAGTTACTTCATTTATCGTAGTCGATCTGGGTCGACTTATCAGCGATGGTGGCCTTAGCCATTTGCACATTGGAGATGGCTTTGGCCATATACGTGACTTCGACTGTCGTCGAGTTACTTCGTTTGTCGTAGTCGAGCTGGGTCGACTTATCGACGATGGTGGCCTTAGCCATTTGCACGTTGGAGATGGCTTTAGCCGTTTACGTGACTTCGACTCTCGTCGAGTTACTTCGTTTGTCGTAGTCGAGCTGGGTCGACTTATCGACGACGGTGGCCTCAGCCATTTGCACGTTGGAGATGGCTTTAGTCGTTCATGCATTGGGGATGGCCGTAGCCGTTCATGCATTGGAGATGATCGTGGTTGTTTATACTTTGGAGAGTGTCGTAGCCGTTCATACATTGGAGATGGCTTTAGTCGTTCATGCATGGGAGATGGCCGTAGCCGTTTATGCATTGGAGATGGCCATAGTCGTTCATACATTGGAGATGGCTTTAGCCGTTCATGCATTGGAGATGGCTGTAGCCGTTCATGCATTGGAGATAGCTGTAGCCGTTCATACATTGGAGATGGTCGTAGTCGTTCATACATTGGAGATGGATTTAGCCGTTCATGCATGGGAGATGGCCGTAGCCATTCATGCATTGGAGATCATGCTAGTCAGTCCTTTTGTTATGCTAGCCAGGAGAGCTGATGGAGTGGATGGTATGATAAACTCATTCCGCAAATATCTCCAGGTGTCCCCTCTGTCGCCTCGTTAAAAACCTTCCCGAGAAAACCCAATTGGGACAAAACTCGGGTAAGGGAAAAAGAGTGCGACTCGGGAGACGCCTTTTAGAAATGGAAATACTTGAGGTGGGCGATGTTCCAATTGTTTTGGAGAGTTCTTCCTTCCATTGTTTCTAGTTGAAATGCTCATTTACCTGCTGATGCTATAATCTTGTAGGGTCCGTCCCAATTGGTGTCCAATTTTCCTTCGCTTGGATCTTTTGATGCCAATGTTTTGGCCTTGAGGACGTAATCTCCCGCTTTGAGTGATCTTACTTTGGTTCTTTTGTTGTAGTACCTTTCGACCTGTTGTTTCTGGGCCACCATTCTTATGTGGGCCATTTCCCTTCTTTCCTCGGCCTCGTCGAGGTCTTGACGCCTGTTTGCATCATTCTCTGTTCCGCTGGTATACGAATATCTCAGGCTAGGTCGCCGATTTTGACTGGTATAACTGTGTCGGTTTCGTAGACCAACGAATATGGTATTTATCCTGTACAAGATTTTGGTGTGGTTCGGTGTGCCCACAATATTTCTGGTAGTAGCTCGGGCCATAGCCCTTTGGCTTCTTCGAGTTTCTTTTTCAGTATGTTTAGTATTGCTTTGTTGGAAGACTCTGCTTGGCCATTGGCGGCGGGGTGGTATGGCGTGGAGAGTATTCGCTTAATGTGCCACTTGTCGAAGAACTTTGTTGTCTTTTGACCGACAAATTGTCGTCTGTTGTCACAACTAATTTCTTTGGGGATGCCGAAGCGGCAGATGATATTCTTCCATATGAAGGCGATAACTTCCTGTTCGTGTATTTGGGCGTACGCACCTACTTCCACCCACTTGGAGAAGTAGTCAGTTAAAACTAATAGAAATCATACCTTTCATCGTCCCGCTGGTAGGGGACCGATTATGTCCATTCCCCATTTGATGAAAGGCCATGGGGAAGTAACAGAGTGGAGAGGCTCTCCTGGTTGGTGTACCATGGGGGCGTATTTTTGACATTGCTTGCATTGGTGAACGTATTCTGTTGCTTCCTTCTTCATGGTGGGCCAATAATAACTGGCTCATATTATGCAGCGTACGAGGGCGCGGGTGCCTGTATGGGTGCCGCAGTGACCCTCGTGTGCCTCTTCCAGTACTGTTCTCGTTTGGTGCGGCCCTAGGCACTTGGCTAGGGGTCCGCCAAATGTCCTTTTATAGAGCTCGCGGTTTATCATGCAATACCTGACGGCCTATACGTGGAGCTTCTCCGCTTCCTTTTTGTCGAGTGGGAGTGTGCCCTCCTGTAGATAGGATACAAACTAGTTGCGCCAGTCCCAATTCAAATTTAAGGAAAATACCTCAGTGTGATAGATGGATGAATGGAGAAGAGTGACCATGCTTTCTCTGTTGAAGTTTTTAGTGGCTGCGGCCAATTTTGCCAGGCCGTCTGCTTCGACGTTCCGCCCCTTGGAATTTGTTCGAAGGGCGTTCGTCGAGCTCAGCCATTAGTCTGCGGATCTCTGACTGGTATTTCTGCAATCTCTGCTCCTTGATTTGGTAAGTCCCAATGACCTGGTTCACTACGAGTTGGGAGTCGCAGTGGAGGACGAGTCGTCGAGCCCCGTATTTGATGGCTAGTTTTATACCTGCAATAACGGCCACGTACTCGGCTCGTTGTTAGTCATTTTGTGGCACCGCACGGACTGGCAAATTATTTCGCCCGTAGGGACCTCAAGAACGAGTCCCAGTCCTAATCTCGAGGCATTAACGGCATCGTCGGTGTACAGAGTCCATAAGTCGGTATTGGGGGGCACGACGTGCCTCCAGTTCCACTTCTGGCAGTATTTCTACGCTAAAATCGGCTATAAAGTTGGCAAGTACTTGCGACTTAATGGCGGTTCTCGGGTGATACGAGATGTCATGCTCGCTGAGCTCTATAGCCCATCTGGCGAGTCTGCCTGATAATTCGGGCTTGTGTAGGACGCTTCTCAGTGGGAAGATCGTCACTACTTTTATGGGGTGGCATTGAAAGTAGGGTCGGAGCTTTCGTGAAGCTACGACCAATGCCAGGGCTAATTTTTCAAGGTGCGGATATTGTGTTTCGGTGTCCACTAAGGTTTTGCTAATATAGTAAATAGGAGATTGCGTACCTTTGTTTTTGCGGACCAGGACTGCGCTGACGGCGACCACAGAGACGGCTAGATATACCAGCAGGGGCTCGCCCAGGCTTGCTTTTGCTAGTAGTGGTGGCGAAGATAGATAGGCCTTCAATTTTCTCAAGGCTTCGACGCATTCTTCGTTCCAGTGCAATCCGTTGTCTTTTCTCAACACATTGAAAAATTTATGGCACATGTCGGAGGACCGTGAGATGAATCTGGATAGGGCGGCTATTCGCCCCGTCAACTTTTGTACCTGTTTTTTGCTGCTCAAAACCTCAGGTATTGCATCTATCGCTTTAATTTGTTCCAGGTTGACCTCGATGCCTCGTTGGTACACGAGAAACCCCAAAAATTTTCCCAAGGCTATGCCGAAGGTGCATTTCTCAAGGTTCAACTTCATCCTGTACCGCCTTAGTATTTCGAAGCCCTCCGTCAGGTGGTTGACGTGGTCTTCTCTCTTCGACGATTTTACCAGCATATCATCGATATAGACCTCTATGGTCCTACCGAGCTGTTCCTTGAACATTCTGGTGACCAATCTCTGGTACGTAGCTCCTGCATTTTTGAGCCCGAAGGGCATTACCTTGTAGCAGTATGTCCCTTGGTGGTGATGAAAGTTGTTTTCTCCTGGTCTTCCTCGGCCATCATGATTTGGTTGTAGCCGGAGTAGACGTCTAAAAAGCTCAGCAATTCATGTCCCGCGGTGGCGTCGATCAACTGGTCGATGTGGGGTAGTGTGAATGAATCCTTCGGACATGCCTTGTTCAGGTCAGTGAAATCTACACACATTCTCCATCTCCCATTTTTCTTTTTGACCATGACGACATTGGTGACCCACTGGGGGTATTTCGATTCTCTGATGGAACCGTTGGCCAGTATTTTGTCTACCTCCTCGTAACCGCCTCATTGATGGCGGCATTGAATTTCCTTCTCATCTACTGCACGGGTGGATGTAATGGGTCAACGTTCAGCTTGTGGGTGGCGACGTCTCGTGGAATTCCCGGCATTTCTACATGGGAGAAAGCAAATAGGTCTGCATTGTTAGTTAGGAATTCACGATACTTACTTGGGTCAACGAGGCCGTGCCCAATGTAGGCTTTCTTCATAGGGTCGGTGTCGTCCAATTGGACTGGGTCGAGATCTTCGATTGTTGCTTTACAAGCTTCCACGACGTCGGGCTCTCTAATGGCGTCCGTTGTCGGGTCGACATTAGTCCCTGACACGGCTAATTGCTATACCTCCGCACTCGCCCCCTTCAGTTGTTGGGTGTGGGCGTAATCTTGAGCTATTTTGTAGCATTCCTGCGCGGTGCGTGGCTCGCCCCTAATGCTGAACACACCCCATGGGGTAGGGAATTTGATCACTTGGTAAAGGCTTGAAGGGACCGCTCGCATGGCATGTATCCACGGGCGCCCTATGATGACATTGTACGTTGTTTCTTGGTTCATCACGTGGAAAGTTGTTTCCAGCGTGATTCCTCCCGCTAAGACGGACAGTGTTATTTCTCCGAATGTCCGTTCCACTGCATTGTTGAAACCAGTTAGTGTTATGCAGTGCGGTATTAACCTATCCTCGAGCCCCATTTGTGCGAGGACCCTAGGGTGGATAATACAGGCGTCGCTTCCGTCGTCGATCATAACCCTTTTAACATCCGTATCATCGATACATAAAGTAATAACTAAATCATCATAACGAGTGAAAGACAAACCGTCGGCATCAGACTTATCGAAGGTGATACTATCTTCGAAGTCGTCATACCGTTCGTGGGCGATGGTCCGCTTCAGTCTGTGTGTGCTGGCGAATTTGACGTGATTGATCGCTGAGTCATCGTCGCCTCCGACGATCATGTTTATCGTGCGCGTTGGGGAAGGCGGCTTTGGCGGCCCGCGGGGTTGTTCCCGTATGCGTGCAAAGTTGATTTTCCCTTTGTCGCTGAGTAATTCCCTCAGGTATCCCTGATTCGGCTTCCTGACCACTTCCTGCCGTAGGCCTATGCAATCTTCGGTTTTGTGTCCCCGCTCCTGATGAAACTCATATAAGACATTTGATTTCCTCGTGGCGGGGTCTGATTTCATCTTCTGCGGCCACTGCACCTTGGTGCCCAGCTTCTCCAGTGCGTACACTATTTCTGAAGGAGACACACAAAAGTTATGGGCGGATATTAAGAGGGGCATACCTTTTTCGTTTTGGAGTGGGGCGACGTGTCGCTGTAATGCGTCCGTATGTCATGGTGGCAGATGGGAGGATCTTGTGTATGGTTGATTTCGGTCTCTGTTGGAACGTGGGAGTTGTTCTCGCTGTCCTTCATTGCGTCGATCTTCCTTGTTTCTGAGTGTATCGCTATTAGCCGTTGGGTCGGCCCATTAAGATCATCCTCATTCACTCGTACCTCGACGCAATATGCGTTGTGGATCTCCTCCCATGTGGTAGGGGGATATTTTATGAGGCGGCTCAGCAGCTTCTTGGTCGCCCTGGAACCATTCCTGCTTAGCCTGTTTTGGAAAGCGGTGACTGCTATACCTTCTGATACGTTTGGCAGACTCATCCTTACCCTGGTAAACTTGGCTAGGAAGTCCCTGAGCCCTTCTCCTGTGGTTTGCCTGATGGCGAAGATGTCGTTGACCCTCGCTTCCGCTTTTTTTGCACCCGCATGGGCGGTGACGAACTTATTCGTCATTTCTTCGAATGTTGATATCGCCTTGGCTGGTAACTGGGAGTACCATGGCAAGGCCCCTCCTGTCAACGTCTCGCCAAACTTCTTCAGCAGTACTGACGGTACCTGTTCTTTTTATAGATCGTTGCCCTTCACGGCAGTGACGTAGTGGATCAGGTGATCCTCGGGGTCTGTGGTTCCGTCGTACACCCTCAGGTAGGGAGGCATCTTGATGGTCTTTGGGATAGAGTAAGGAGCATCTTCTTCAGTGTATGGTTGTTCTATGAACCTTCCCACGTCGCGTTTTGGTAGCAACTTAGGGGCTCCGGGGATCTTGTCGACTCTCTCCTTGTGTTCCTTCATTTGGTCGCAGAGTGCCTTGTTTTCATTTTCCATTTCTTCCATCTTCTTTAGGATGGTTGATAGTGTGCCATCGTTGGTCTCTGCCTCGATGGGTTGGTCATTTACTCGTGTAACCTCAGGTTCACCCATAGCAGCGGTGGTGCTTATTGTCGGTACACACCTGATGTTGTTTTGCGGTGATTTCTCGACCAAGCCACTTAGGGTGTTTGTTAGCCACTCTTCCAGTAGCTTTTTAACCACCGAGGGCGCTTCTTTAGAAGCAGACGTGGAAGCTCCTTTTTTGTTCAAGATCGTCAGATCTTCGGATGGGGGAGATGAGATCTCTGCACCTAGAGTGATGCCGGGGTTGCATTCGGGATGCCATCGTCACTAGCCTCGTTGAGAGGACCGAGGGGATTGGCTGTGACACCCGCTATAGCTTTCGATCTTGTATTATTTTCGGCCATCTTTTGTTTTCATGTGGTGTAGAGAAAAGTAGTTGGTTGATCTCTATGTGGATACTATGATTTTGATTCTCGAAATCCCACAGACGGCGCCAAATTATTTTGCTCAAAAGTTAATAATTTACTTTGTAAGCTAGGAAACAATCAAAAAATATGAAAAGGGTAAATCGTAATCAAATATAATAACCCTAGAGATGAAAAAGTGAAGTTATTGTTTTAGATCTACTGTTGTGAGATGATAACATGAACTCAAGAGAAGATAAAAATTAGAGATAGAGGTAGAGAGAGAATAGGTTCAAATGAGGAAGTTGTATTATTCGAGAATAACACAGATATCTTTTACAATGGGAAGGTCCCCTTTATATAATAAGAGACCTTCTTTAAAATAATTACAAAAGTATAAAATATAGTTGACGTCTTCCTGACGAGGGCACCAGGTCTTAACTAGCGTCGCCCTCGTCCTTACGTCTAAGTTGTACCCTTATTTTAACAGGCGTATGCTTCACTGGGCGTACCTTTCGGAGTAGAGACGTTGAGGTCCAAATTTGACTCTATACAATCACCATCTGGCGACTGGATATTTACATTAGATTCAGAATCAGGGCTTGAGGGCAACTCCCTCAATCTTTTCGCATAATCTAACTTAACGCCTTTTCCAGTAATCTTTATTTTGCTTTTAGAAGCAGCTATTTTTTAGCGCATTTTCTACAATAAACCAAACAAACAAAGCTTTAACAAAAGTGAAGAAAAATACAAAAATCAAACTGTAACAAAACTCAAAGGTTAACCAAAAATAAAGGCCATGAACACAAAGTAGAGGCCAATTTTTCCAAATTGTAACCAAAAAAAAAAAAAAATTCTACCCTAAAAGTCAAAATA
>MU751569.1:7146-49074 GCA_026770625.1 Nicotiana glauca
CTCAACTGGGCAAACCAGATGGGTTGGTCGGGTATTTTAGTTGTTTTGGGCTGTTATTTGGCCCAATTTTGTTGTCTATTGTATTTTGTATTTATACATTGTATTTTCTTAATATTTTTTGTATTTTTATTTATTTTATTTTCTGTATTTTTGTATTACTCCTGTATTTATTATTTCTTGGTATCTTCCTTTAATTTTCTGACTTTTTCCTAAATTTAAAGAGTAATTTATTTCTATTTTTGGTATTTTCTAATTAATACAAAAAATGGTACTTTGTTTCGATTTTCTTTGCTTTATTATATTTTCAAAGATATAACAAATCCAAGTATTTCCATACAATTATCAACAAATTTTCACACAAAAAATCATTTTTGCATATATTTTTGGAATAATTTGCTTGGGGCAAAAATTACGTGCTCACAAAATGGCAAGGTTATTGTATATGCTTCACGGAATTTGAAGATTCACGAGACAAATTATCCAGTTCATGATTTGGATCGAGCAGCTATTGTAAACACACTGAAAATTTGGAGGCATTATTTATATGACGTGTCATTTGAGGTATTCACGCATCATAAGAGTTTGTAGTATTATTTCTGGCAGAAAGAGTTCAATTTGAGTCATAGAAGGTCGTTAGAGCTATTAAAAGTCTATGATGTCACCATCTTGTATAATCCCTGGAAGGCCAATGTGGTGATCGATGCTTTGAGTAGGAAGTCAGCTAGTATGGGTAGCCTTGCATATATTCTAGTTGGTGAGAGATGGCTTGCTTTGGATGTTCATGCTTTGGCCAATCATTTCGTGAGGTTGGATGTTTCTAAGCCCAGCCATGTTCTAGATTGTACAGTCGCTCGATCTTCATTATTTGAGATTATCAGAGATCGGCAGTATGATGGTTCTCATTTGCTTGTCCTTAGGGACACAGTGCGGCACAGAGGTGCCAAGCAGGTTACAGGTTGAGATCATGGTGTTTTAAGGATGTAGGGTCGAGTTTGTGTGACTAATGTGGATGGACTTTGTGAGTTTATTCTAGAAAAGGATCGTAGTTCCCGATATTCTATTCATCCAGGCGCTTCTAAGATGTATCAGGACTTACGGCAACATTATTGGCGGAGGAGGATGAAGAAGGATATTGTTGCATATGTAGCTCAGTGTTCGAATTGACAACAGGTAAAGTACGAGCATCAGAGACCTGGTGGTTTTCTTTAGAAGATTGAGATCCCTGAGTGGAAGTTGGAGCGTATAACTGTGGATTTTGTTGTTGGACTCCCACGAACTTAAAGGAAGTTCGATGTAGTATGGGTTATTATTGAAAGGCTGACTAAGTCAGAATTTCATTCCTATGGTAGTTTCCTATTCTTCAGAGCGGTTAGTCGAGATCTATATCCGGGATATTGTTCCTCTTTATAGTGTTCCCGTGTCTATCATTTTTTACCGAGGTACGCAGTTTACCTCGCCTTTCTGGAGGGTAGTACAATGTGATTTGGGTATGCAGGTCGAGTTGAGCACAACATTTCATCCTCAAGGAAACGGACAGTCCGAGCGTACTATTCAAATTTTGGAGGATATGCTCTACGCCTGTGCTATTGACTTTGGAGGTTCTTGGGATCAGTTCTTGCCATTAGCGGAGTTTTCCTACAACAACAGCTATTAGTCTAGCATCCAGATGGCTCCCTATGAGGCTTTGTATGGTAGACTGTGTCGATGCCAGTGGTGTCTCATCTGGAGGCATGGATTCTTTTGGTAGGGGTCATCTTCCCTGGCCGTTTCATTCAGCACTTTAGGCTTCTCACGGTGCTCCTGGTGGGCGTGACCATCATATGCAGTATTCTAATAAGCTACACTATAGTGCACTACCAGCTCCTATCAGTGCACCTCTACTCCAAAGTGTTCAAGGTGGTTACTTAGGCCATCAGGGTTAGTTTCAGGGTCAGTAATCTCAGCAACCAAGGTCTTGTTATACTTGTGGCATCTGAGGCATATTGCTAGATTTTTCCCTTGAGCATCGAGTAGTTCTCAGCATCAGGGTTCTCGTGCCCTAGTTCAGGCACCAGGTGTTCCACCGCCTACTCAAGCGGCTAGGGGTAAAGGTTAAGCATCCAGAGGTGGAGGTCGAGGTGTTAGAGGTGGAGGCTAGTTAGCAGGAGATCATCCCAGAGATGTAGTTTATAATGGTGGGCCCAACCTCGATGTTATGCTATTCCAGCTAGGCCTGAGGCTGAGTCCTCTAATGAAGTTATCACAGGTACAGTTTCAGTTTGTAGTAGAGATGCTTAAGTTCTATTCGATCTATGGTCTACATACTCCTATATATCATCTTATTTTGCTCCATATTTGGTTGTGCCCTGTGATTCTTTGAGTGCCCCGTGTTTGTGTCCATGCTAGTAGGAGATTCTATTATTGTAGATCGTGTCTACCACTCATGTATGGTTGTTATTGGGGGTCTTGAGACTAGTGTAGATCTCCCACTTCTCGAAATGGTTGACTTCGATGTTATTTTGGGGATGAATTGGTTGTCACCTTATCATTCTATATTGGAATGTCATGCCAAGACTGAGACTTTATCTTTGATGGGGTTTCCTTGATTAGAGTGGAGAGGGACTCCTAGTCATTCTGTCAGTAGGTTTGTTTCTTATATGAAGGCTCGGCGTATGGTCGAGAAGCGGTTCTTGGCTTATTTGGCTTATGTTCGTGATTCTAGTACTGAGGTTCGTTCTATGGATTATGTGCTAGTTGTTCGGGAGTTTATGGAGGTATTTCCTACAGACCTTCCGGGATACCACCTAACAGGGATATTCTTTTTCATTTATTTGGCTTCGGGCACTCAGCCCATTTCTATTCTACCATATCGTATGGCCCCGCCAAAGTTGAATGAATTGAAAGAACAATTGCAAGACATACTTGATAAGGCCTTTATTAGGCCTAGTATTTCGCCCTGGGGTACGCTGGTGTTATTTGTTAAGAAGAGGGATGGATCAATGAGGATGTGTATAGATTATCGGCAGTTGAACAATGTCACCATCGAGAACAAGTACCCATTGTCGAGGATTAATGATTTGTTTGATCAGCTTCAGGGAGCCAAGGTATTTTCTAAGATTGATTTGAGATTTGGCTACTATAAGTTGAGGATTCGGGCATCTGATGTCCCTAAGACAACTTTTCACACTTGGTACGGGCAATATAAGTTTCTAGTGATGTCATTTGGATTGAAAAATGCCCCAACAGCATTTATGGATTTGATGAACCGAGTGTTCAAGCCCTATCTGGATTCCTTTGTGATTGTTTTTATTGATGATATCTTGATCTACTCCCAAAACCGAGAGGAGATCGAGCAGCATCTTTGGATTGTTCTTCAAACTTTGAGAGACATCCGGTTATATGCTAAGTTTTTGAAATGTGAGTTTTGGTTGAGTTCAGTGGCTTTCTTGGGTAAAGTTGTATTAGTCGAGGGCGTTCAGGTGGATCCTAAGAAGATTGAGGCAGCCAAGCACTAGCCTATAATTACATTAGCTATCGAGATCCGGAGTTTCTTGGGTTTGGAGGGTTACTACTGTCGGTTTGTGGAAGAGTTTTCATCCACAGCAGCCCTGATGACCAGGCTGACCCAAAAGGGATCCCCATTTAGGTAGTTGGACGAGTGTGAGGCAAGATTTTAGAAGCTCAAGATAGCTTTGACTGCGACGCCGATGTTTGGGTTGCCCACGGGTTTAGGGCCCTATACAATATATTGTGATGAATCTCGTATTGGATTTGGTGTGATGTTGATGCAAAATGGAAAGGTTATTGCATATGCTTCGCAAGAGTTGAAGATTCACGAGAAAAATTATCTAGTTCATGACTTCGAGCTAGAAGCCATTGTACAAGCACTGAATATTTGGAGGCATTATTTATGTGTTGTTTCGTGTGAGGTGTTCACAGATCATAAGAGTTTGCAGTATTTGTTCAAGCAGAAGGAGCTCAATTTTAGGCAGATAATATGGTTGGAGCTATTGAAAGATTTTGATATCACCATCTTGTATCATCCCGGGAATGCCAATGTGGTGGCCGATGCTTTTAGTAGGAAGTTGGCTAGTATGGGTAGACTTGCATATATTCCAGTCAGTGAGAGACCGCTTGCTTTGGATGTTCAGGCATTGGCCAATACGTTCGTGAGGTTGGATGTTTATTAGCCTAGCCGTATCTAGCTTGTACAGTCGCTCAGTCTTCATTATTTGAGCGTATTAGAGATCGGCAATATGATGATTTTCATTTGCTTGTCCTTAGGGACATAGTGCGGCACGAAGGTGCCAAGCAGGTTACAGGTTGAGATGATGGAGTTTTGAGGATGCAGAGTCGAATTTGTGTGACTAATGTGGATGGACTTCGTTAATTGATTCTAGAGGAGGCCCATAGATCCCAATATTATATTCATGCAGGCGCCGCCAAGATGTATTTGGACTTGCGGCAGCATTATTGGTGGAGGAGGATAAAGAAGGATACTGTTGCATATGTAGATCGGTGTTTGAATTGTCAGCAGGTAAAGTACGAGCAGAGACCTGGTGGTTTGCTTCAAAAGATTGAAATCCCTTAGTGGAAGTGGGAGAGTATAACTATGGATTTTGCTGTTGGACTCCCATGATCTCAGAGAAAGTTCGATGCAGTATGGGTTATTGTTGATAGGCTGACCAAGTAAGCGCATTTCATTATTGTGGTAGTTTCCTATTCTTCAGAGCAGTTAGCCGAGATCTATATCTGGGAGATTGTTCGTCTTCATAGTGTGCCCGTGTCTATCATTTCTAATTGAGGTACAGGGTTTACCTTATATTTTCGAAGGGCAGTATAACGTGAGTTGGGTATGTGGGTCGAGTTGACCACAATTTCATCCTCAGAGGAATGGACAATCCGAGCATGCTATTTAAATTTTGAAGGATATGCTTCGTGCCTGTATTATCGACTTTGGAGGATCTTGGGATCAACTCTTGCCATTAGTAGAGTTAGCTTACAACAACGGTTATCAGTCGAGCATTCAGATGGATTACTATGAGGAGTGTATAGTAGATTGTGCTAATCGCCAATTTGGGGAGGCTCAGTTGTTAGGTACAGATTTAGTACAGGATGCTTTGGATAAGATTAAGATTATTCAGGATAGGCTTCGTAAAGCTCAGCACAGGTAAAAGAGTTATGCTAATAATAAGGTTTGTGTCGTGGCATTCATGGTCAGAGGGCGAGTGATGCTTCGAGTGTCACCCATGAAATGGGTGATTATATTAGTAAAGAAAGGGAATCTAAGCCCTCGGTTAATCGGGCCGTTGCCACTCGATTTATCAGATGTGCATCCAGTGTTTCATGTGTCCATGCTTCGGAAGTATCATAGCGATCTATCCCACGTGTTAGACTTCAGCACTGTCCAGTTGGACAAGGATTTGACCTACGAGGAGGAGCCGATAGCTATTCTAGTTCGGCAGGTTCGACAGTTGAGATCTAAGAGTTACCCTTCAGTTCGTGTGCAGTGGAGAGTTCAGCTTGTTGAGGCAGCTACCTAGGAGTGTGAGACCAATAAGCGGAGCATGAATCTCCATCTTTTCACTAGCTCAGGTACTTTGCTATGACCATTCAAGGATCAGCGGTTGTTTTAGAGGTGGAGAATGTGATGACCCAAAAGGTCATCTCGTGTTTTAGAACCCAAATTGGGGTTTCGAGGCCTTCAAACCCTCATTTTCTTTCTTCTCATGTGTGCGCAGTTCGAGTACGTTTCCGGTAAGCATTTATGTGAAAAATTTGTGGAACTATTAAGTTTTGCCTTTAAAATTGATTTAAGTTGACTTCGATCAACATTTTGAGTAAAAGGACCCAGAACCATGAATTGACGGTCCCAGAGGGTCCAAAGTAAAATATGGGACATGGGCATATGCCCAGAATTGAATTTCGAGGTCCTTAGCCCGAGAAATAAAATTTTGAAGAAAATTGTTAAACTGAAAATATAATGGTATTTAGAAATTGAATAATGATTTATTTTGTTGGTATCGGGCTCACATTTCGGTTTCAGAGCAAGGTACATGTTTAATATGGTATTTAAGTCATGTCTGTGAAATTTGGTGAGAAACGGGACTGATTTGACGTGATTCATACGTCCGGTTGTAAAGATAGAAAAATTTAAGTCTTCTTGAGAATTTCATGGACTTTGATGCTCAATCCGTAGTTTTCGGTTTTGTTTTAGTTATTTGACCGCACAAGCAAGTCCATATGATGTGTTAAGACTTATGCGCATATTTGGTTTGGAGCCCCAAAGGCTAGGGTGAGTTACATATAGGATACTGGGTGTTTTAAACTTGAAAATTCTGGTGTTTTTTTGCTTATGTTGTCATCTAGTATATCCTTATTTGCATTCACGAATGAACTCCCACGAACGTGAAGAGTAAGTTTGTCTAAGGGAGAACTCCTTCTACGCGAATGCGGGGCACGGGTCGTGAACAAGGAGCATTGGGTGCATTACCCTTCGCGAACACGGCCTGGCTATCTCGAACGCGAAAGCCATTTTGGCAGGGACCTAGTGTAGGGGAGAAAATACTCTACGTGTACCCGGCAAGCGGCTCGCGAACGTGAAGGTTGGGTATATACCTTCACGAACGCGTATGGTATCTTGCGAACTAAAGGCCCTTCTGGCCAATGCTTTGCATACGCGAAGAAGGCTTGTCCAATATTTTTTAAACATAACCAAAGACAGGATTAGACCAAAATTTCATATTTTCTTCCATAAAACTCGACCTTGGGCGATTTTTGAAGTGGGGATTCAATACCAACTAATAGGTTCATGTTCTAAGACTCATTTCTTTCAATTTCCATCAACAACCATTAGATTTTTAGGCCGAAATCTTGTTCCTCAAGGGTAGAAAGTAGGAATTTTGGGAAAATTAAGGATTTTACAAATTTGGGAATTTAGACCTCAATTTTGGGTTGGATTCCAAAACTAATTACATAGTTGGGCTAGTGGGTGAATGGGTAATTGAGTTTTGGTCCGAACGTTGAGTTTTATCAGAGGGGGCCCAGAGTCAATTTTTTACTTTTTGGGAAGAATGTTGGGAAATCTATAATTTTGCCTTAGAATTGGTTTTTTTGGCATTAATTGATGTTAATAAGTTAATTATTAATAGATATGGGCGGATTGGAAGTTGAAACTAAGGGAAAAGCGGTGTTTGAATCTTGAGTTTGGTCGTGAAATCGAGGTAAGTGTTGTGGCAAACCTTAGATTGAAGGATTAGGTATTGTTGCCTTATTTGCTACATGTTTAGTTGTTAAGTACAACATATAGGTGAGGTGACGAGTATCTATACGTTGTTTTCAGGTCAAAGCATGCAAGTGAGTCTTATACTTGTGACCGTTGTATTTCTTTATACGTGTTATTCCTGCTTAAACTAGTTTTTACTCAAGTTAAACAAGTCTTCTTATGTATTACTGGTTTAGATATTGGTTGAGTGTTGGCTCAAGTTGAAATTTATGTTGTGAAGTTGAATGATGAAATGAAATTTGTTAATTATGATGCCCTTACCGGGTTGTTATTGTTTCTGTTATTTCTTATGTGGTGAGGAAGAGTGATAAAGTACGAAAGGTGATGTCGTGCGCATTTCTATTATTCATATGGTGAGTTTGAGTGGTAAAGAACGAAGGGTGATGTCGTGCATATTTCTATTATTGATTACCTGGTGAGTATTGAAAGTAAAAGCATGAAGGGTGATGCTGTGCATTTTCTGGTTGTTGTGTTTACTTGTTATTATCGGTTCAAGTGTACTAGCTATTTAAATTCCTCTACAGATGTGATTGTTTATTTTGGTACCCCCGTAGCATGTTGCCCCTTCCCGTTAATTTCTTCTTAGATTTTATTAATTGTTAGTTTGTTAGCATATTGTATAACCGCACATGTTTATATTATTTGTCCTGTCCTAGCCTCGTCACTACTTCGCCGAGGTTAGGCTCGGTACTTACCAGTACATGGGGTCAGTTTTACTGATATTACACTATGCACTTTCTGTGTAGATCCCGATACTGGACCATGCTGATCAGAGTTTGGGTTGCTGCCTTTAGTCCATAGGAGACCCAAGGTAGATTTGCCGGCGTTCGTAGACCTTAAGGCCCCTTCCCTCTATCTTAGTTCTGTTTTCTTTCATTCCGAAAAACAGATGTATTTTCCTTTAAATCGGTATTGGTAGAATTCTTAGACGTTCGTGGATTGTGACACTAGATCTTTGGGGTAGTCGTGTATTAGAGTTTTAAACTGTTATAAATTTCTGCACTTCATATCTGTTTAGTTTTAATTATTGTTAATTACTGTTTTGGCTAGTGATTAATGTGTTAGAACTCTATCTGTTGGCTTGCCTAGCATCATCAGAGTTAGGCGCCATAACGATCCCGATGGTAAAAAATCCTGATCGTGACACTAGTAAGCTCTTTTGAGCCTGTAGACTTTTATCACCCACATTACGAGCCTATATATTAATTTGACATTATTTTGATCCTATTGAGTCTTATGTCATTTTAATTGCGAAATGAGAGCCAGAAGATGTAAGGACTGAGTGTGGGTGGAATTAGAGGGGAATCAATGGAAGATGAAAGGTGCACTTATTTTGTAAAAGAATATACTATTAGCGAAAATTAAAAAAGGAAAAAGACTAGTTGAAAGAAAAAAATCGAAAAAAAAGAGAAGGAAAAATTAAGAAAAATAAATTGTTGTCTTGTTCTTGCTAGTGAGGTACAAATAAAATTAGTGCTTAAAGAAAGAGGGAATAATTTGGGGAGTGATCTTGTTTGTGAATTTGAAGTGGATTGAAGAAATTGAGCTTAAAGTTTATTATGTGATGTGTTCAAGTGCTTAGGAAGGTGAATCACTAATCCTAAATATATCATACCCGTCCCTTATCCCACATTACAACCATATAAAGTCCTAATTGATTTTAGAATGAGTGAGTCTATATTAGTGGATATTTACATTATGGGCAAGCATATGATACTTTTTGCATGTATGTGACTTCTTTGTGAGAGAGATATTTTCTTTGATATATGTGAGTCCTTGAACTGTATTTGATCATGAGATTTAAATGTGTGGATTCAACTTACTCTCTTGTTCTTGTTATGAGGGCACATGGTTCACAAGAGATAGTTAATATTATAAGACTTCTCTGTGATGTTGGGTGTTTAAGCCATGGGTGTATTGTGATATATAATCAGACGACTTTTGAGGCTATGATTGTTATGAGCACGTTGTCTTTGTTGTGAATATGTTAAGAATGGGATAAGTAGAGGGAAGTGTACGTGATTGCATGTGCTACAGTTTAATTGTTGCTATCAATCATAGTCAAGGGTAGAGTGTATGGTTAAAAGTTAATTCTTCTCCATATTTGAGACTTGTACGTAGTTGGAGGTTTATTTGATAGTCCAGTTGCTCGAGGACGAGCAAGAGACTAAGTGTGGGGTGTTGATGTTTAGACTAAATTATATATATTTATATGTATATCGCCTCATGTTTTACTTTTATCTCGTAGATTTAGGATGTAAAATGTATTGATTTATATTAATTTGAGATGTTTTATGTGTAGGAATAATCCGGGAGCAATTGGGGGCGAAAGGTGCGAGATTAGAGCCAAAACGGACGAAAAAGCAAAAAGAGAATTTCCACCGCCATAGCCAGCGCCTAGTAGTACCTGTGGCGCCAGAGACAAAAGAGTTAACAATCCAGCGCAGGGACGGCGCCTAGCGCTGGGCTGGGAGCTGGTGGGGAGGGGGGATTTGCGGTTAGGATAGAAATATACTTAATCGCCTTACTTGGTTACTATACAGGAATTATTAATGCGTTCTTGTTAATTCTAATTACATAAGAATATAGGCGTTAGATTAGCTTGAATAGGCGAGTTGTACTTCGGGAGAAGGCTACGAGCACTATTAACCCTGTCAACCAGTAAACCAGATAAATTAATTAGATTATTTAAGTGGAACACTCAACGGGATTGTTAGCTAACCCATAGCTCTGGAATATTTTCTCTCATTGAATTCGTCTCTAATATTGCCAACTTATTTTCTTTAGTTTTTTAGGTTGCTACGCTAGATTAGTTGTAGTTAATAATCTTTAAAAATTATCATGGATAGATTAATTATATTAGTTTAATTTAGTTGATAGTTCATCACAAGTTCATGTGAGTACGATATCTTGACTAACAACCCTATATTAATTGTCGACCATGTATATTTGCGTGTGCGTTTGGGAAAAACACATTGATTTCACAATCCTACCAACCCCAAACCATTACAGTAACAAATGCCAAACTTAGTTTTCTATATATCGTCTCATATTATCTCTCAACTTTTCGACGAAAGAGGAGGAATCATGATTTTCAATGCAACATCATACTTAATCTATTATATAAAGAAAAAATAAGCACTTGTACCTATGAAGGAGTTGGTAACAAATGAACAAACTCCTCAGGGATATTCCCGATGTTCATTCGATATAAGCTTGTTAGCGCACTTAATTGTGATCTCATATCCGACATCTCGACATTGCTGCCACTGTGGAGGTAGATCGCTAGCACTAGATGAACTCATACAGAAACTTCCAACTCGCCTTGATGTTTGCTTGAATGCTATAGTTGGAACTACACCCAAGCCTAACCTTCGAACACGGCCAGGGTGCTCGGAACCAAAGACTACACGAAGCGCATCACTAGATGAAGCTTCTGCAAGAGTTTCTAGTCTTTGACTTCGGATTTCTTTAATTTTCTCCTACGTGAAAAAAAAAAGGACAATGTATATTAATCTCTAGCTACACAAAATATGATCATCTCTCGTGCCAGGATATATTTGTTCTCAAATGGACAAAAACCAAACAGAATTTTGTGCAAGAACAATCCCATTCCAGCTACTGTATTCTTTTTCTCTGAGCCAGAAAAACGAGCTACTAGTAGGAACTACTTATTGATAGAAAAGAGTAAGAGAATGACTCTTCCTTTGCTATATCACAGATAAGGAACAAGAAAAATAAATTTTATGACAATGAAGAAGCAAAATTAGCAAACAAATTTCCTTAACCTATTTTTCCCAGAATAGAGCATACAAAATCCAAAAAGAACCAAAACAACTATATTTATGGTGCGTAGATAAATATTATGCAAAAAATAAATAATTATAGAAACAACATAAAGTTCAAGAGCTAAAGAATATACTAAGGGCAGCATATTTGACCCCTGAGAACTACAAATTTTCTACTACTACTGCTAAAGAATATTAACTTCAAAATATACGTCTAAACAACATAAAGTTCAAGAGCTTAAAACAAACATTTTAAAATGCAAACACCCGAACCAATTCAAATCTTCGGTAAGAAATAGAGTCAACTAATACTTACCCATGTATCAACAAACAAATTATTTTTCACATGTATTCGGTAAACTAATCTTTACCCCAATCTCTCTAGCCTTATCATTCACATAACTACCATTGATAATAGGTGAATTAGACTATAATTAGGCCCTAAAGAACCACATTTTGGTATAGCTTTATGGTAAAAAAGTGATAACCAAATACTCTGGTTAGTGTTTTTTCATGCATTGCAGGCTATATCCAATAAAAGAAGTCTGTGGAGTACTTTTGGGATCAATTACGAAAAAGGAGGCCAATCATACAATACCCACAAAGTGCACCAAGCGAAGGGACAAAATCAGAACTGAAACTGGCCTGCCGCTGTCTGGGCGTAACCACGGTAGGACCGCGACAGAACATTGCTGCAGAGTCAGAGGACCATTCTGGCCGCGGTCCTGGCGTAACCGCGGTAGAACCGCGGCAGGACGCTGAAATTTCAGGGACCAAAGTGTCTATTCGGGAAAACTTGGTGTAAAACCCTTATAAGATGCAGAAATTCGGCCACAATAGGGCAGGCTTGTTTTTGAGAATACTTTTGCAAGATACACAAGTGTGAGAGATCACCCAAGAACATCATAGTTCTTTATCTCTTCTTTTTCTTGCTATTTTCGATTATGAATATTTTCGTAGTTTATCCTTACGTTGTTATGAGTAGCTGAATACTTTAGTCTAAGGTTTTGATGGAACCTATTGAAGGATGAACTTCTTGATTATGTTAATATAGTTTTCCAATTAAACTCTATTTGTTCAACTACGTGTTTGTTGTAGTTAATTGAGAGGATCCTCAATTAGTTGTGCATATTTAGTGTGCATAACTCGGAAGAGAGTGCATATTTAGGTAATTATTAAACAACACCACTCCCAAAGTATAAGAGGAATCTATAACTGCGGGTTTAAAGGCGGGATTAGGGATAACAAAGCCTTAGGTGCAATCTAAAGTGAGCTGTAATAAACAAAGTCAGCTAGCGTATCTCGGGAGAGTGCGTCTAGTAAATTATCGCGATTACTCGGGAGAGATTTACGGTAAAAAGAGTGCTCATGATTGATAGAGATGGTTTGGTGAATCTATATGAAATACAACCAGAAGGGACCCATCAATAGGGGAAATCACTACCTTCGAATCTTCTCATTATTGTTTACAACCCAAGCATATTTAGTTTGCAGCTGTTTATTTACTTTTAGTCTTAGTTATTAGAAATACCATCAACTATTGTTTACAACGTTTGGGGAAGTTGATTGTAAAGAATTTAGTAAGTCCAACAAAAGTAATTGATAGGTTAATTCTCTATGGATTCGACTCTAGGCTTAAATACTCAGGTTATATTTGCAACGTCCGCGTGTCCTTTTATAAGGCATAGTTGGGCGTGATCAACCATCTTTCCTCTTATGAGTCTTCGTCCACAATTTGCCTCGATCAACTTATTATCCCATCTTCTTCTGAAATTTTTAAAAAGCAAGATGTTATTAAATTAGAAAATATTTTATCTAAAGAGGGCGGCTTTAAAACCGCCATATTATGTTACATTTTATGGTGGTTCATGTAACAATCCAGCCAGTCGTCTTAATAATTGAAGCTTTGTTCGGCCACGTAAGTTCATGAATAGCTTCATATTATGTGTATCAACTTGCATGCATGGTTTAATTCAATTACCGGATGATTCAAAGTCGATTGGAAGAAGGATTCTAGTTTTGGAAGCTTATGCGTTTATAATTTGACCGGAATTTGATTTTTGAGTAAACGATTCCGAAATGAGTTTTGGATGGTGTCATCATCTTTGTACGATGATTTTGGACTTAGGGGTGCATCCGGATTTTAATTTGGACGTCCGTGGGGTAATTTGAGGCATTTCGACGAAAGTTGGAAAAGTTAAAGTTTGGAAGATGGAGAAGTTTAACCCATAATTGACTTTTGTGCTATCAGGGTCATAATACGATTTTGAGAGTTTGAACAGCTTCGTCATGTCATTTGGGACTTGCCTGCAAAATTTAACGCCATTCCTGGTTCGTTTGATAGGTTTCGATGCGAGTTCTAGACGTTGGAAGATTTGAAAGTTCATAAGTTCGATTCTTGGAGCAATATGCTTTTTTGGCATTGTTTGATGTGATTTGAGACCCATGCGAGTCCATGTTCGGTTATAGAATTTGTGTGGGTGCATAGATAGGGTCCCGAGGCCTCGGGTGTGTTTCGAATAGGTTACGGACCAATTTTTCCTATTTTTGGATTGTTGGTGTCTCGTATTTTCTTTCTTGATCGCATAGTGTTCCGTCGACATGCCCTATTTTTCTTTATCGCGTTCGAATAGTACGGTTCGTGATCATGAACATGTGAAATCTTCTACACTGCATTTGCATTTGATCTTCTGCATTCGTGTATTGGTAGCCCTGCTTCCTCGCTCTGTTCTTCGCGTTCATGTCTTTGGGCATGCGGTCGCGTAAGTCTAACTTACTGTTATCCGAGTTCTCGTCTCTTCTTTCACGTCCGCATAGGGTCGTTTTGGTCACCCTTCTTTTCCTTCTTCGCGATCATAATTGTTTTTCCGCGATCGCGATGCATACTCACCTAGGCAAAATATAAGTTTTCCAAATAGAGGGTTAGACCATTTTCACCATATTTTGACTTGTATACCGCTGTTTTGAGCGATTCTTTGTGGGGTTTTCAATCAAATCAATTGGGTAAATTTTCTTCACCTAGTATTTGATATATTCCATGATTTTATCTTTATTTTTATTGTTTAATTTATGTTTTGAGTTGAGGAAAATGGTAGTTTTTGAACAAAGTCTTCAAAATGAAAAATGATGATTTGAGAGTCGAAATGATATCGGAATTTGATAATTTTAGTACGGTTAACTCATATCAAAATGAATGTTTTGGTTTTGTAAAATTTGTTGGGTTACGAGGTGCGGGCCCGGGGGTCGACTTTTGCGTCGATTTTTAGATTTTGTTAAAGATTGAGACTTTATGATCTGGAATAGTTTCTTATGAGTTTTATTTGTGCTTCCGGAAGTTGCAGTTGCTCCTTCATGTCATTTTCGACGTGTGTGCAAAATTTCAGGTCATTCGGACGTGTTTTGGTTAGGTTTTTGATCGAAAGCGTGTTTTGACGAAATTTGAAGTTCTTAGGCTCAAATCCTTGATTAATTTGAGTTTTCGGCGTTGTTTTAGGTGGTTTAAGGATTGGTGAGAGTTTGAATGAGGTTATGAGATATGTCAGTAGGTTTGGTGGAGGTCCCAAGGGCCTCGGGTGTGTTTCGGATGCACAACGGAGCATTTTTTGTGTTGTTAAAAATTGCAGAAAAATTGAACTCAGTTGTTACAGACTTTTCCTCTTCGCGATCGCGGTCTCCCTCTCGCATTCGTGTAGTGTAATATTGGAGGGAGGCCAGTTCCTTCATCCGCGTTCGCGAAGCACCATTTACTTCCATATTGCGTTTGTGTAAACTTCATCGCGTTCGCATAGAGCAGCTTCTAGATCTCAACATTTTCCTTAATCGCGATCGCGTTACAGACCACCCGTTCCCATAGCTTTAAAATCCCAGGCCTTCGCGTTCGTATCCTACCCCTTGCGATTGCGAAGGGAATTTTTGACATCTTCCATTTTTCTTCTCCATGAACGCGAGCTAATCTCCGTGTTCGCGATGCATTGAATGTCTGGACAGTATTTAACATTTCAAAAATGAGGGTTAGCCATTTTTATCAAAATACAAGCTTGGGAGCTCGAATTTGGGAGAAATTTAGAAAGTTTTTCGAGGGAAACGATTGGGTGACGATTCTCTACTCCCTTATGCTTAAAACCCATTAATCTAATCACGAATTCTTCCTTAATTTCGGATTTTTGAATGAAAAATGGGAAAAATTTCATCGACCAAACTATTGAGTTTTGAGTGGGTGTTTGACCTCCGATTTGGGAGATTTTTATATGGTTAGACTCGTGAGAGTACGAGGGTTCTGAAAATGTTAAAATTATACAATTCCGAGATATTGGCCTGAGGGGCGTTTTGGTCATTTTACCTAATTTCACGTCTTCACTTTGAATTTAATAGTAGAATTAGTTGCTTGAGATGTTATTTACGATATGTAATTGAATTGAATATATCTGGGCCATTTGGAATCGGATACTCCTGGCAAAAGTGTGATTTTGAGTTGATTTTGGAGTCAGTTAGAGGTAAGTGACTTGTCTAACCTTGTGTGGGGGACCTTTCCCCTTAGGATTTGTTATTTGGTATTTTAGTGCCTTGTACGTGAGGTGACGAGCGCGTACTTGAGCCAATTGTTGAAAATTTGATTTTTACTTAAGATATTGAGACTGAGTTTTCCTTCATATTTGCCTTATTTTACTTGCAATTATAACCTGTGTTAGATTAGAAAAACATGTTTAGTTGATTCAACTTTCCTAATTGTTGAAGTTGCCTTGACTGTACTACGTGAAGCATGATAGGCTTGTACTGCCTATTGCTTGTCTTTTGTATTTCATTTCTGAGTATCTTCTAGTTGTGGTTGCGCATTTACATTGGGACTACGGATGTGGGATTCCGGTAGCTCCCCCTTGTTTGTTTACTTTAGGACTACGGGTTCGTTTACCAGTAGATCCCCCTGCACTTTTACTTTGGGACTGCGAGTTAGATTCCCGATAGATCCCCCTGTACATTGATAGGTTGACTACAGGACGGTATCCCGGGAGATCCTCTGGACAATTGAGAAAAGGACTACAGGATGGTATCCTAGGAGATCCTCATTGTTATCATTGGTATTGAGTTGTACATATTCCATGTTTATTCTGTCTTTGTGTAGTTGTTATTGCCTTGTTTAATCTGTGTATTCTCACTGCTGTACTCATTATTACTGTCAGCTTTCATATTTTTAATCCATATTATGTTGTTTGACCTCAGTAGGGCTCTGATCTTCCTCGTCACTACCTAACCGAGGTTAGGCTTGACACTTACTGATTACCGCTATGGTGTACTCATGCCCCTTCTGCGCATGTTTTTCATGTGCAGATCCAGGTACCTCCACTCAGGCGTACTATCCTCGAGGTGGAGAGATCTAGCGGAGACTTCAAGATATATCTGCTGCGTCCGCAGACCAGGTGTCTCTATTATGTTCCAGCTTTAGTAGTTAATCTATCCATTTCTTTCAGTTGTTTAGACATTATGGAGTTAGAGCAGCATATTACATTTCTATTAGCATGTGTTTCCCGTGAGTTTTCGGGTTTTAGGATGAGATTTTAGAGTTCCGTGACTTATTTTTGACTTATCTTCTAGTTTTTCTTAATTTTATTAAATGTTTCCGCAAGTTATATAATTTTTGCATTGTTAGTCTTACCTAGTTGTAGGAACTAGGTGCCATCACGACATGTTCATGGAGGGTGAACTGTGGTCGTGACAAGTTGGTATCAGAGCTCTAGGTTCATAGGAGTCACAGAACAGATGCCGGTTTATTAGAGTCTCGATGATCGGTACGGAGACGTCTATACTTATCTACGAGAGGCTATGTAACTGTTTAGGAAAATATCTTTATTTCAAATGAATTCCTTGTCGTGCGATATTTTTGCCATCAATTCTAAACTTTTGTCTTCTATTCTCTCACAGATGGTGAGGACACATGATACTCGAAATGATCAGGCACACGCACTACCTCCTGCAGCTGTTAGAGGTCGGGGCCAGGGGATAGATCGAGGATGCGCCCGTAGTGCAGTGAGATCACCTATGTGAGCTGCCGCCGAGGTGCCACCAGCAGATCTAGCCGGAGTTCAGACACCTGACACGCCTACCGCTACTACTACTCTAGCCCTTCAGGAGACCTTGGCACAGTTCCTGAGCATGTTTGGTACATTGATTCAGGCGGGGTTGATTCAGGTTGTACCGACTACTTCACTGATCAGGGGAGGGACGTAAACTCCCGCCACCCCCACTCCAGAGCAGCGAGTTTCCATTGGTCAGGTTCCAGGTGTCATGGTGACACAACCTGTGGTCCTAGTTCAGCGAGTGGTGAGGACCTCTCGCCGAGTAGGGGACATGTGGGTCTAGGAGAGAGAGGACAAACGAGGTCAGGAGGGAGAGTATAGAGGAGTGAGTAGACCTCGTAGGTTGGGGAGACCCATTGTCCCATATTTTGGAGGAAGAGTACGGCATGGTAGAGGTTTTGTGGGCCAGCTAGCTCAGCTTGCATCTCAGATTTTTCACAGGGTCTTAGGTGTTCAAGGGTCTTGGAGTACCCGTACTACACAGTTTCCACCCGCACGTCGGCCGTGAAGTTGCTTTGAGTGTGGTGACATACACCATGTGGTGATGTATTGCCCTAGACTTGGGAGGAGTGCACCTCTACAGACTTCTCAGCCACAGCGTACCCCGCAAAGTTTTCAGGCTATGGTTACAGCCCTAGTTGCTACCCCAGCTACCCGTACCGAGGTTGTTGCCTCCGATTCTGTCATCACAGGTATTGTCATGGTTTGTTATAGAAGTGTATCTGTTCTATTCGGTTTAGGCTCTACTTATTCTTATGTGTCTTCTTATTTTGCTCCGCATTTGGGTGTACCTCGAAATTTCCTTGAGTTTCTCTGTTTATGTTTATACTCCTGTGGGAGAATTCTCTTGTTGTGGACCGCGTTTATTAGTCGTTCTTGGTTACTATTTGTGGTTTTGAGACTAGAGCAGATTTATTGTTACTCAACTTTGTCGATTTTGATATTATCTTGGGCATGGACTGGTTGTCGCCCTATTATGCTATTCTTGATTGTCACGCCAAGACTATGACGCTGGCTATGTCAGGTATTCTGTGTGTTGAGTGGAGTGGTACTTTAGATCACACTCCCAGTAGAGTTATCTCTTTCCATAAAGCTCAGCGTATGGTTCACAAGGGGTGTGTTGTGTGTTTAGCTTATGTGAGAAATGTCAGTGTTGATACCCCTTCTTTTAAATTCAGTCCCAGTGGTACGGGATTATCCCGATGTGTTTACAGCTGATCTCCAGGGCATGCTGCCCGATAGAGACATTGATTTTGGCATTGATCTGTTGCCGGGCACTCAGCCCATTTCCATTCCTCCGTATCATATGGCTCCTCCTGAGTTGAAGGAGTTGAAGGATCAATTACATGAATTACTTGGCAAGGGTTTTATTCGACTGAGTGTTTCACCGTGGGGTGCTCCTGTTTTGTTTCTGAAGAAGAAGGATAGTTCTATGCGTATGTGTATTGATTATCCCCAGCTGAACAAGGTTACAGTGAAGAACCGTTATCCTTTAACTCGCATTGATGATCTGTTTGACCAACTTCAGGGCGCACAAGTGTTTTCTAAGATTGACTTGCACTCAGGTTACGATCAGTTAAAGATTCGGGAGCCAGATATCCCGAAGACGGTCTTCAGGACTTGGTGTGGTCATTACGAGTTCCTTGTTATGTCATTTCGGCTGACCAATGCCCCAACAGCTTTCATGCATTTGATGCACAGTGTGTTCAGACCATATCTTGACTCATTCGTTATTATTTTTATTGATGATATTTTGGTGTATTCCCGGAGTTGGGAAGATCATGAGCAGCACCTGAGGACCGTGCTTCAGACCTTGAGGGAGAAGAAGTTATATGCAAAGTTCTCAAAATGTGAGTTTTGGAGGAGTTCTGTGGCATTCTTAGGCCACGTGATTTTGAGTGAGGGTATTCGGGTGGATCCGAGGAAGATAGAGGTCGTACAGAGTTGGCCCAGACCATTTTTCAGCTATAGAGATTTGCAGTTTCCTTGGTTTGGCGGGCTACTACCGTCGTTTCGTGGAGGGATTTTCATCGATTGCGGCCTCTATGACTAGATTGACCCAGAAGGGTGCCCCATTTCAGTGGACAGAGGAGTGTGAGGCAAGCTTTCAGAAGCTCAAGACAGCTTTGACTACAGCCCAATCTTGATGTTGCCTATCGGTTCGGGGTCTTATACTATCTATTGTGATGCCTCGAGAGTTGGCCTTGGAGAGGTGTTGATGTAGGACGGTAGGGTGATTGCCTATGCGTCCACACAGTTGAAGATACATGAAAAGAATTACCCTATCCACGTCCTTGAGTTAGCTGCCATTGTTCATGCCTTGAAGATCTGGCATCATTATTTGTACGGTGTGCCTTGTGAGATATATACTAACCATCGGAGCTTGCAGTACTTGCTCCAGCAAAAGGATCTAAATATGCGTCAGAGGAGGTGGTTAGAGTTGCTGAAGAATTATGATATCACTATCCTGTTTCACCCGGGCAAGGCCAATGTGGTGGCGGATGCCTTGAGTCAGTGGGTGGAGAGTTTGGGGAGTTTGGCATATTTACTAGCTTCAGAGAGGCCTATGGCGATGGATGTTCAAGCCTTAGCCAGTCAGTTTATGAGATTGGATCATTCGGAGCCCAGTCGGGTTCTGGCTTGTGTAGTTTCCCGGTCTTCCTTATTGGATCGTATCAGGGAGCAGCAGTATGAAGACCCCCATTTGCTTGTCCTTAAGGACAAGGTTCAGTGTGGAGATGCCAGAGATGTGACCATCGCAGATGACGGGGTATTGAGGATGCAGAGCCGAATTTTTGTGCCCAATGTTGATGTGCTTCGAGAGTTGATTCTAGCAGAGGTCCATAGTTCGCGGTATTCCATCTATCCGGGTGCCGTGAAGATGTATCAGGACTTGAGGCAGCACTCTTCATGGAGGCGGATATAGAAAGATATAGTTGGTTATGTTTCTAGATGCCTCAACTGCCAGCAGGTGAAGTATGAGCACCAGCGCCCGGGTGGGTTGCTTCAGCAAATAGAGATTCCAGAGTGGAAATGGGAGCGCATCACCATGGATTTTGTATCTGGACTCCCACGGACCTTGAATAAGTTTGATGCCATTAGGGTTATTGTGGATTGGCTGACCAAGTCCGATTATTTCATTCCTATGTGTACCACTTATTCATTAGAGCGGTTGGCAGAGATTTATATCCGGGAGACCGTCCGTCTGCATGGTATTCAAATTTTTATTATTTTGGACAGAGGTACTCAGTTTACATCGCAGTTCTGGAGAGCCGTGCAGTAGGAGTTAGGCACTCGGGTGGAGTTGAGCACAGCATTTCACCCCCAGACAGACGGACAGTCCGAGTGCACTATTCAAATTCTTGAGGATATGCTCCGTGCGTGTGTAATTGAGTTTGGAGGTTCTAGGGATCATTTATTGCCATTGGAGGAGTTTGCTTACAACAATAGTTATCAGTCCAGCATTCAGATGGCACCATATAATCCTTTATATGGTAGGAGGTGTAGATCTTTTGTGGGTTGGTTTGAGCCGGGTGAGGCCAGGCTATTGGGCACAGAGTTAGTTCAGGACGCATTGGAGAAGGTTAAGATGATTCAGGATAGACTCCGTAGAGCCCAGTCTAGACAGAAGAGCTACGCGGACAGGAAGGTTCATGATTTTTCATATATGGTTGGTGAGCGGGTTCTGCTTCGGGTCTCGCCTACGAAAGGCGTCATGAGGTTTGGGAAGAAAGGAAAGTTGAGTTCGAGGTTTATTAGCCCTTTTGAGATTTTGAGGTAAGTTGGGGATGGGTCTTATGAGCTTGCCTTACCTCCCAGTTTGGCCGGGGTTCACCCGGTATTTCATGTTTTGATGCTCCAGAGGTATCGTGGTGATCCGTCGCGCGTGTTGGATTTCAGTTCAGTTCAGTTGGACAAGGATCTATCCTATGTTCAGGAGCCAGTGGCTATATTGGACAGGCAGATCAGAAATTTCAGGTCAAAGAACATTGCTTCAGTAAAGGTTCAGTGGCGGGGTCAGCCGGCCGAGGAGGCAACTTGGGAGACCTAGCGGGATATGCGCAGCCAGTACCCTCATCTTTTTACTATTTTAGGTATGTTCTCTATGCTCGTTCGAGGACGAGCGAATATTTAAGTGTAGGAGGATGTGACGACCCTACCGTTCGTCTTAAGAATTAACGCCCCGATTCCCTATTAACTGCTTCCCCTAAGTTCATTTCTGCTATTTTGGATTGTCGGGATGTTCGGTGTTGGCTTCGGAGAGTTTGGGACACTTAGTCCCGAAATGAGATCTTAAGTGTTGAAAAATGGTTCATAGTTGATACAGTGTAAAGACGACATCAGAATGGAAATTCGATGGCTCTGTTAGCTCCGTTAGGTGATTTCGAGGTTGGGAGCGTGTTCGGAATGTATTTTGGAAGTCCGTAGCTCATTTAGGCTTGAAATGCCGAAGTTTGAATTTTTTAAAGTTTTCGGTCTGATAGTGATTTTTTGATCTGAGGGTCGGATTGGAATTCCATAAGTTGCAGTAGCTCCGTCATGTCATTTGCGATGTGTGTGCAAAATTTTAGGTCATTCGGACGTGTTTTGGTTAGATTTTTTATCGAAAGCGTGTTTTGATAAAATTTGAAGTTCTTAGGCTCAAATCCTTGATTAATTCGACTTTCCGGCGTTGTTTTAGGTGGTTTAAGGATTGGTGTGAGATTGAATGAGGTTATGGGATATGTTATTAGGTTTGGTGGAGGTCCCAGAGGCCTCGGGTGTGTTTCGGATGCTCAACGGAGCATTTTTCTGTCGTTAAGAATTGCAGAAAAACTGAACTCAATTGTTGCAGACTTTTCCTCTTCGCGATCGCGGTCTCCATCTCGCGTTCGCGTAGTGTAATCTTGGAGGGAGGCCAGTTCTTTCATCGCGTTCACATAACATCATCCGCGTTCGCGAAGCACCATTTACTTCCACATCGCGTTCGCATAAACATCATCACGTTTTCGTAGAGAAGCTTCTAGATCTCAGCATTTTCCTTAATTGCGATCGCGTTACAGACCATGCGTTCGCATAGTTTTAAAATCCCAGGCCTTCGCGTTCGCATCCTACCCCTCGTGATCGCGAAGGGAATTTTCGACATCTTCCATTTTTCTTCTCCGCGAACGTGAGCTAATCTCCGCGTTCGCGATGCAATGAATGTCTGGACAGTATTTAACATTTAGAAAACGAGGATTAGCCATTTTTATCAAAATTCAAGCTTGGGAGCTTGGATTTGGGAGCAATTTCGAAGGTTTTTTGGGGGCAACAATTCGGTAACGATTCTCTACTCCCTTATGCTTAAAACCCACTAATCTAATCACAGATTCTTCCTTAATTTCGGATTTTTGAATGAAAAATGGGAAAATCTTCATAGACCAAACTATTGAGTTTTGAGTGGGTGTTTGACCTCCGATTTTGGAGATTTTTATATGGTTAGACTCGTGAGAGTACGAGGGTTCTGAAACTGTTAAAATTATCCAATTCCGAGACATTGTCCTGGCGGGCATTTTGGTCATTTTACCTAATTTCGCATGTTGTCTTTGAATTTAATAGTAGAATCAGTTGCTTGATATTTTATTTATGATATGTAATTGAATTGAATAGATTTTGGCCATTTAGAGTCGGATACTCATGGCAAAATCGTGATTTCGAGTTGATTTTGGAGCCGGTTCAAGGTAAGTGGCTTGTCTAACCTTGTGTGGGAGACCTTTCCCCTTAGGATTTGTTATTTGGTATTTGAGTGCCTGTTACGCGAGGTGACGAGCAAGTACTTGAGCCAATTGTTGAAAATTCGGTTTCTACTTTAGATATTGAGACTGAGTTTTCCTTTCATATTTGCCTTATTTTACTTGCAATTATAACCTATATTAGATTAGAAAAGCATGTTTAGTTGATTCAACTTGCCTAATTGCTTAACTTTCCTTGACTGTACTACGTGAAGCATGATAGGCTAGTACTACCTGTTGCTTGTATTTTGTGCTTCATTTCTGAGTACCTTCTTGTTGTTGTTGCGCATTTACATTGGGACTACGGATGTGGGATCCGATAGCTCCCCCCTTATTTGTTTACTTTGGGACTACGGGTTCGATTCCCGGTATATCCCTGTGCACTTTTACTTTGGGACTGCGGGTTAGATTCTCGATAGATCCCCCTCCACGTTTACTTTGGGACTGCGGGTTAGATTCCCGATAGATCCCCCTGCACATTGATAGTTGGACTACGGGACGGTATCCCGGGAGATCCTTCGAATTTACACATATGATGGACTACGGGATGGTATCCCGGAAGATCCTCTGGATAGTTGAGAAAAGGACTACAGGACGGTATCCTGGGAGATCCTCATTGTTATCATTGGTATTGAGTTGTACATATTCTGTGTTTATTCTGTCTTTGTGTAGTTGTTATTGCCTTGTTTAATCTGTCTATTCTCAATGCTGTACTCATTATTACTGTCAGCTTTCATATTATTAATTCATATTATGTTGTTTGACCTCAGTAGGGCCCTGATCTTTCTCGTCACTACCCAACCGAGGTTAGGCTTGGCACTTACTGACTACCGTTGTGGTGTACTCATGCCCCTTCTGCGCATGTTTTTCATGTGCAGATCTAGGTACCTCAACTCAGGCGTACTATCCTCGAGGCGGAGAGATCTAGCAGGGACTTCGAGGTATATCTGCTGCGTCCGCAGACCAGGAGTCTCTATTCTGTTGCAGCTTTAGTAGTTAATCTATCCATTTCTTTAAGTTGTTAAGACATTCTGAAGTTAGAGCAGCATATTACATTTCTATTAGCATGTGGTTCCCATGAGTTTCCGAGTTTTGGGATGAGATTTTAGACTTCCGCAACTTATTTTTGAGTTATATATGCCAGGTGGCACTTATATACCGTTTTCTTCTAGTTTTGCATAATTTAATTAAATGTTTCCGCAAGTTATATTAATTTCTGCATTGTTAGGCTTACCTAGTAGTATAACTAGGTGCCATCACGACATGTTCATGGAGGGTGAACTGTGGTCGTGACAGAACCATTTTGCTAGAAATGCCCGGACAAGTTCAGGCCAAGAACAGATGGAATTTGGTGGCAAGTTTTGGAGCCACCTCCTTGCGTCTCCAGCTAGTGAGTACTTGAACACCCTCAACCTTATGGCATCATCTGAGACATTGTTCTGCTTATGCATTGCACATACTCCCAAGAAGTTCCTAAGGTGTTGTGTTGGATCATCATCAGTGGAATTCCTGAAAAACCCATCCGCTTTGAGCGTGAGGATTAGACCATGTTGAGGCACCAACAACCGGAGGTACAATAGCATTTTTATCCTCAATGTACTCATCTATGTCCGCAAAAGGATTTTCATCCACTTATTTCTCGTAGTCTGACATGTTTTCCTGTCAACACCAAGCAAAGCAAGCGAAGAGTGATTGGGAAAATTGGGAATTTTACAACTTTGGAAATTTAGACCTCGATTTATGCTCGGAATCTGAAACTAATCACATATTTGGGATCGTGGGTGAATGGTTAATCGGGTTTTGGTCTGAACTTTGTGTTTTGACCAAGAGGGACCGGGGTCAATTTTTGACTTTTTGGGAAGAATGTTGGGAAATCTATAATTTTGCATTAGAATTGGTTTCTTTGGCATTAATTGATGTTACTAAGTTAATTATGAATAGATACGAGCGAATTGGGAGTGAAAACTAAGGGAAAAGCGGTATCTGAGGCTTGAGTTTGGCCGTGGAATCGAGGTAAGTATTGTGGCTAACCTTAGTTTGAGGGATTAGGTATTGTTGCCTTATTTGCTACTCCCCCTCCATTTCATATTGTTTGAGGTAGTTTGACTCGGCATGGAGTTTAAGAAAAAAAAAACTTTTGAAAGTTGTGGTCTTAAAAGCATAAGGGGTAAAAGATTTATGGGGCCATGCCATTTGTGTGGCTATAAAAGCTTCTCATTAAGGGATAAAAGGGTAAAAGGAAGAGTTTAAAGTTCAATTATTTCGAAATTTAGAAATGTGTCATTTATTTTGGAGCAGACTAAAAAGGAAAGTACCTCATTTAATATGAAACGGATGGAGTACATGAAGAGTTGTTAAGTGCGATATATAGGTGAGGTGACGAGTATCTATACGTTGTTGTCGGGTCAAAGCATGAGAGTGAGTCTTCTTATGTATTCCTGGTTTGGATATTGATTGAGTGTTGGCTTAAGTCGAAATTTATGTTGTGAAGTTGAATGATGAAATGATGTTAGATAATTATGATTTCCTTGTGGGGTTGTTATTGTTTTTTATGTGGTGAGAAAGAGTGATAAAGAATAAAGGGTGATGTCGTACACATTTCTATTATTCAGATGGTGAGCTTGAGGAGTAAAGCACGAAGGGTGATGGCGTGCACGTATCTTTTATTGATTATCTGGTAGGTTGAGTGTTAAAGCACGAAGGGTGATTCCATGAACGTTTCTATTATTAATTACCTGGTGAGGATTGAGAGTAAAAGCACGAAGGGTGATGTCGTGCATTTTTTGTTTGCTGTGTTTACTTGTTGTTAACGGTTCAAGTTTACTAGCTTTTTAAATTCCTCTACTACTGTGATTCTTTATTTTGGTACCCCATAGCATGTTTCCCCTTCCCGTTAATTTCTTCTTAGCTTCTATTAATTGTTATTTTCTTAGCATATTTTTTAACTGCACAGGTTGATATTATTTATCATGTCCTAGCCTCGTTACTACTTTGCCGAGGTTAGGTTCGACCCTTACCAGTACCCAGTACATGGAATCGATTGTACTGATACTGCACTCTTCACTTTCTGTGCAAATGTTGGTACTGGACCATACTGATCAAAGTTTGGGTTCCTGCATTAAGTCCAAAGGAGACCCAAGGTAGATCTGCTGGCATTCACAGACCGTGGAGTCCCCTTTCCTCTATCTTAGTTTCGGTTTTCTTTCATTTCGAAAAAAATATGTATTTTCCTTTAAACCAGTATTTGTAGAAATTCTTAAACGTTCGTGGACTGCGACACCAGATTTTTGGGTTAGTCATGTATTAGAGTTTTAAACTGTTATACATTTTCGCACTTCATATCTGTTTAGTTTTAGTTACTATTTTGGTTAGTGATAAATGTGTTAGAACTGTATCTGTTGGTTTGCCTAGCATCTTTAGAGTTAGGCGCCATCACAATCCCGATAGTGGGAAATCCGGGTCGTGACAAATTGGTATCGGAGCACTTGGTTGGATAGGTCTCACAATTCACGAACAAGCTAGGTAGAGTCTAAGGGTTCAATACAGAACGTCTGTGCTTATCCCCAAAGGATGTGATGTTTAGGAATAACTTCACATTTATTCTAAGCTGTCTTGAAATATGATTTCTCAATGCTAATTGAACTTCTACTTTATTCTTTCATAGATGGAAAGAACTCGTACCGCTTCATCAGCTGATCAACAGCCCGAGCCCCCAGTGGCAGCTTCTTTGAGGGGCTGAGGCCGAGGCCGTGCTAGAGGCAAAGGCTGGGACAGGGTTCAACCTAGAGCTCTAGTAGCAGCACTAGCGGAAAAGCCTCAGGTAGAGTTTGATAATGAGGTTCCTGCCCAGACCGTTCCAGCAGGGCCAGCTCAGGTTGCAGAGGGGTTCATCGCTACCCTGGTACTCCAGGATGCTCGGGTCAGTCTAGTGGGACTTATAAAGAATGTCACTCAGCTATACATACTTCATGTAGCACTAGCCATATCTCGGGCTGGGGGAGGAGCACAGACTCCCGCTACTCACATTCTGGAGTAGATGGCTCCCCAGTTCCAGACTGTAGCAGCTCAGTCATATGGGGTAGTTCTGCTAGGTGTTGTAGCATGACCGGTGATGGATCAGCTATGTCTTCTTATGCTTTGTGGAGATTGGACAGGTTCACCAAGCTTTTTACTACTACCTATGATAGTACATCTTCAAAGGATCCCTAAGATTATTTGGACAGTTGTCACGAGGTTCTATGGAACATGGGGATAGTAGAGTAAAATGGGGTCGACTTTGCTACATTTTATGTGTCAACTTCTACCAAGAAGTGGTGGAGGGATTATTGTTTGGCCATAACAGCTTGGTTGGCTGCTTTGACTTGGGACCAATTCTCTCAGCTATTTCTCAAGAAATTCCTTCCTGATACTGAGAGAGAGGAGTACCGTAGGCGGTTCAAGCATCCTCATCAGGGTTTTATGACCGTCACCCAGTACGAGACTAGGTTTATTAATTTCGATCATCATTCTCTTCTTATACTCCCCATAGAGAGAAAGAGAGGGTGAGGAGGTTTATTTAGGGACTCGCTCAGACTATCAGATAGTAGATGGCTAGGCGAGTCGAGATGGTTCTGACTCAAGGAAGTAGTCAGGGGTCAGATAAGAGGCCTCATCATTCTAACAGGTTCAGTGGTGCCTCATCTGGAGGCAGGGATTCTTCTGGTAGTGGCCATCCTGGCATGCCATTTCATTCAGCACTTCAGGCTTCTCATGGTGCTCCAGGTGGCCATGTCCATCATATGCAGTATTCTGATCAGCTACCCTATAGTGCACCACCAGCTCCTATAAGTACATCTCCGCTCTAGAGTTTTCAAGCTGGTTATCAGGCCATCAGGGTCAGTTTCAGGGTCAGCAGTCTTAGCAGCCGAGGTCTTATTATACTTGTGGTGATCCGAGGCATATTGCTAGATTTTTCCCTAGAGTACCTAGCAATTCTCAGCATCAGGGTTCTCGTGCCATGGTTCTGGCACCGAGTGTTCCACTGCCCACTTAGCAATCTAGGGGTAGAGGTAAGGGAGCCAGGAGGTCAGGCCGTTAGAGGTGGAGGTGAAGGTCAGCAAGTAGAAGGCCATCCCGAGAATGTAGTTTAGAGTGGTAGGGCCCGACCTCAATGTTATTCTATTACACCTAGGACGGAGTGGTGGGGCCCAGCTCCGCCATATTTTATAGCACTGCCAGAGTTGAAAAAATTGAAAGAACAGTTGCAAGACTTGCTTTATAAAGGCTTTATTAGGCCTAGTGTCTCACCCTGGGGTGCGCCAGTGTTGTTTGTTCAGAAAAAAGTATGGATTGATGAGGATGTATATAGATTATAGGCAGTTGAACAAAGTCACCATCAAGAAGAAGTAACCATTACTGAGGATTGATAATTTGATTGATAAGCTTCAGGGTGCAAAGGTATTTTAGAAGATTGATTTGAGATCTGGCTACCATCAGTTGTGGAGATGTTTTCCTCCATAGCAGCACCGATGACCAGGTTGTCCTAGAAGGGTGCCTTGTTCAGGTGGTCGGACGAGTGTGAGGCGAGCTTTCAGAAGCTCAAGATAGCTTTGACTACAACACCGGTGTTGGTGTTGCCCACGGGTTCAGGGACCTATAAAGTATATTGTGACGCATCTCGTTATTGGAAGCGGTTTGTGTTAATGCAGAATGGCAAGGTTATTGTATATGCTTTGCGGCATTTGAAGATTCATGAGACAAATTATCCATTTCATGATTTGGAGCAAGAAGCCATTGTATACGCGCTTAAGATTTGGAGGCATTATTTATATGGCGTGTCGTGTGAGGTATTCACGGATCATAAGATTTTAAATTATTTATTCAAGTAGAAGGGTTCAGGGCCCTATTTATCCAGGATTTATTCAAGTAGAAGGGATACCGGTATTGGACCATACTGATTAGAGTTTGGGTTATTGCCTTCAGTCCAAGGGAGACCCAAGGTAGATCTGCCGGCATTCATAGACCCTAGAGTCCCCTTCACCTATCTTATTTCCATTTTTCTTTCATTTCGAAAACAGATGTATTTTCCTTTAAACCAGTGTTTGTAGAAATTGTTAGATGTTTGTGGATTGTGACACTAGATCATTGGGGTAGTCGTGTATTAGAGTTTTAAACTGTTATAAATTTCCGCACTTTATATCTGTTTAGTTTTAATTACAATTAATTATTTTTTTGGTTAATGATTAATATGTTACAACTATATCTATTTTCTTGCCTAGAATCATCAGATTTAGGGATCGTCATGATCTCGATAGTGGAGACAAGTTGGTATCAGAGCACTTGGTTACCTAGGTCTCATAATTCACGAACAAGCTAGGTAGAATCTTAGGGATCGGTATGGAGACGTTTGTACTTATCCCCTAGAGGCTATGGAGTTTAGGAATAACTTCACATCTATTGTTCTCGATCATGCAATTTGATTTCTCAATGATAATTGAACTTCTACTCAATTCTTTTGTAGATAGAGAGAACATGCACCTCTTAATCATCTAATCAGTAGCCAGAGCCCCTAGTGGTTGCTCCTACGATAGGAAGAGGATGAGGCCGAGGTCGTGCTAGAGGTTGAGACAGGGGCACAAATCAGCCCAGAGCTCAAATAGCAGCACCAGTAGTGGAGCCTCAGGTAGATTTTAATAATGAGATTCTGGCCAGACTGTTCCAGCAGGGCTAGCTCATGTTCTAGAGGGGTTCATCGCTACGTCAGTACTCCAAGATGCTATAGTCCATCTAGTGGGCCTTATGGAGAGTGTCACTGAGGTAGGCATATATCCTGTAGAACTAGCCATCTCTCGGGCTGGTAGAGGAGGACATACTACCGTTACTCACACTCTGGAGTAGATAGCTCCCCAGTTTCAGACTCCAGGAGCTCAGCCAATTGGGGTAGTTCTGCCGGGTGTTGTAGCACGGACCGGTGATGGATCAGCTATGTCTTCTGATGCTTTGTGGAGATTGGACAGTTTCACCAAGCTTTTCACTAATAACTATGGCGGTACATCTTCAGAGGATCCCTAGGATTATTTGGACAGTTGTCACGAGGTTCTATGGAACATTGGGATAGTGGAGACGAATGGGGTCGACTTTGCTACATTTTGTCTATAGGTTCCGCCAAGAAGTGGTGGAGGGATTATTGTATGCCCAGACTAGCTGGGTCGCCTGCTTTGACTTGGGACCATTTCTCTAAGTCATTTCTGGAGAAGTTCCTTCCTGACACTTAGAGAGAGGAGTACCGCAGGCGGTTCGAGCATCTTCAACAGGGTTTTATGACCGTCACCCAGTACGAGACTAGGTTTATTGATTTGGCTTTTCATGCTCTTCTTTTACTCGCCACCGAGAGAGAAAGGGTGAGGAGGTTTATTAAGGGACTCGCTTAGCTTATTAGATTGCAGATGGCTAAGGAGTTAGGGAGCGAGATTTCTTTTCAAGACGCGGCCAATATGGCCGGGCGAGTTGAGATGGTTCTAGCTCAGGGGAGTTGTCAGAGGTCAGATAAGAAGCCTCATCATTCTGGCAGGTTCAGTCGTGCCTCGTCTTGAGTCAAGGATTCTTTATGTAGGGGCCATCCTCCTAGGCCATTTCATTCAGCACTTTAGGCTTCTCACGGTGCTCCATGTGTCTGTGGCCATCATATGCAGTATTCTGATCAACTACCCTACAGTGCACCAGCAGCTCCTATCAGTGCACCTCCACTTATAAGTTTTCATGGTGGTTACTAAGGCCGTCAGGGTTAGTTTTAGGGTCAGCAGTCTTAGCAGCCAAGGCCTTGTTATACTTGTGGCGATCCGAGGCATATTGCTAGATTTTGCCATCGAGCATCGAGTAGTTCTAAGCATTAGGGTTCTTTTCCATGATTCCAACATTGCGTGTTCTAACTCTTACTCAGCTAGCTAGGGGTAGGGGTTAGGTACCCAGAGTGAAGGTCGAGGTGTTAGAGGTGACTGTTAGGATGTTAGAGGTGGAGGCCAGCCAACAGGAGGCCATCCAGAGATATAGTTCGGAGTGATGGGGCCTAACCCCGATGTTATGCTATTCCAGCCAGGCTTGAGGCTGAGTCCTCCGATAGAGTTATCACAAGTATGGTTTCAGTTTGCAGTCGAGATGCTTCAGTTCTATTCGATCCAAGGTCGACATACTCCTATGTGTCTTTTTATTTTGCTCCATATTTGGTTGTGCCCTGTGATATTTTGAGTGCTCCCGTGTATGTGTCCATACCAGTAGGAGATTCTATTATTGTAGATCATGTGTACCGCTCATGTGTGGTTGTTATTGGTGGTCTTAAGACTAGTGTATATCTTCTACTTCTCGATGTGGTTAACTTTGATGTTATTTTGGGTATGGATTGGTTGTCACATTATTATCCTATATTGGACTGCCATGCCAAGACTATGAGTTTAGCTTTGCCAGGGTTTCCTCAGTTGGAGAGGAGAAGGACTCCTGGTCTTTATGTCAGTAGGGTAATTTCTTATATGAAGGCTCGTCGTATGGTCGAGAAGGGATTCTTGGCTTATTTGGCTTATATTCGTGATTATAGTGCTGAGGTTACTTCTATTGATTCTGTGCTAGTTGTTCGGGAGTTTCTAGAAGTATTTCCTGCAGACCTGCCCGGGATGCCACCTGCTAGGGATATTGACTTTTGCACTGACTTGGCTTCGGGCACTCAGCCCATTTCTATTCTTCCGTATCGTATGGCCCCGCCATAGTTTAAAGATTTGAAAGAAAAATTTCAAGACTTGATTGATAATGGCTTTATTAGGTCTAGTGCCGCGCCCTGGGGTGCGCTGGTGTTGTTTGTTAAGAAGAAGGACGGATCGATGAGTATGTGCATAGATTATCGGCAGTTGAACAAAGTCACCATCAAGAACAAGTGCCTGTTATCGAGGATTGATGATTTTTGTGATCAACTTCGGGGTGCCAAAGTATTTTCAAAAATTTATTTGAGATTTGGCTACCATTAGTTGAGGATTAGGGCATCTGATGTCCCTAAGATAGATTATCACACTTGGTACGAGCATTATGAGTTTCTAGTGATGTCATTTGGATTGGCAAATGCCCCAGCAACATTTTTTGATTTGATGAATTGAGTGTTCAAGCCCTATTTGGATTCCTTTGTGATTGTTTTCATTGATGATATCTTGATCTACTTCCGTAACCGAGAGGAGCACGAGCAACATCTCCGGATTGTTCTTTAGACTCTGAGAGACACCCAGTTATGAGCTAAGCTTTCGAAATGTGAGTTTTAGTTGAGTTCAGTGGCTTTCTTGGGTTATATTGTATCTGTAGAGGGTTTTTAGTTAGATTCTAAGAAGGCTGAGGCAGTTAAGGACTGGCATAGACCCACATCAGCTTCGGAGATTTGGAGTTTCTTGGGTTTGGCGGGTTACTACCGTCTGTTTGTGGAGGTATTTCATCCATAGCAGCCTCGATGACCAGGTTGACCCATAAGAGTGCCCCATTCAGGTGTTCGGACGAGTGTGCGGCGAGCTTTTAGAAGCTCAAGACGAATTTCACTACGACACAGGTGTTGGTGTTACCCATTAGTTTAGGGCCCTATACAGTATATTGTGACGCATCTCGTATTTGACTTGGTGCTGTGTTGATGTAGAATGGAAAAGATATTACATATGCTTCACGGTAGTTGAAGATTCACGAGAAAAATTATCCAGTTCATGATTTGGATCTAGCAGCCATTGTGCACGTGCTGAAAATTTGGAGGCATTATTTATATGACATGTCATGTGAGGTATTCACGCATCATAAGAGTTTGCAGTATTTTTTCAAGCATAAGGAGCTCAATTTGAGGCAGTGAAGTTTGTTGGAGCTATTAAAGTCTAGGATATCACCATCTTGTATAATCCTGGGAAGGCCAATGTGGTGATCGATGCTTTTAGTAGGAAGTCAGCTAGTATGGGTAGCCTTGCATATATTCTAGTCGATGATAGATGACTTTCTTTGGATGTTCAGGCTTTGGCCAATCATTTTGTGAGGTTGGATGTTTCAGAGCCCAGCCGTGTTCTAGGTTGTACAATTGCTCGGTGTTCAATATTTGAGAGTATCAGAGATCGGCAGTATGATGGTTCTCATTTGCTTGTCCTTAGGGACACAGTGCCGAATAGAGGTGCCAAGCAGGTTACAGGTTGAGATGATGGAGTTTTAAGGATGCAGGGTCGAGTTTTTTTGTCTAATATGGAAGGACTTCATGAGTTAATTCTAGAGGAGGCTCGTAGTTCCCGATATTCTATTCATCCAGGCGCTTCCAAGATGTATCAGGACTGACGACAACATTTTTGGTGGAGGAGGATGAAGAAGGATATTGTTGCATATGTAGCTAGGTGTTTGAATTGACAGCAGGTAAAGTGCGAGCATTAAAGACCTGGTGGTTTTCTTCAGAAGATTGAGATCCCTGAGTAGAAGTTGGAGTGTATAACTGTGGATTTTGTTGTTGGACTCCCACGAACTCAGAGGAAGTTTGATGCATTATGGGTTATTATTGAAAGGATGACTAAGTCAGCACATTTCATTCATATGGCAGTTTCGTTATCTTCAGAGCGGTTAGCCGAGATTTATATCCGAGAGATTGTTCGTCTTCGTGGTGTGCATGTGTCTATCATTTCTGACCAAGGTACGTATTTTACCTCGCCTTTTTGGAAGGCAGTACAATGTGTGTTGGGTACGCAGGTCGAGTTGAGCATAAAATTTCATCCTCAAACAAACGGACAGTCCGAGAGTACTATTCAAATTTTGGAGGATATGCTCTGCACCTGTGCTATTGGCTTTGGAGGTTCTTGGGATCAATTTTGCCATTAGCGTAGTTTTCTTACAAATACAGTTATTAGTCGAGCATCCAGATGGTTCCCTATGAGGTGTCGTATGGTAGACAGTGTCGATGCCAGTGGTGTTTCATCTGGAGGCATAGATTCTTTTGGTAGGGGCCATTTTCCTAGACCATTTCATTCAGCACTTCAGGCTTCACATGGTGCTCTAGGTGGTTGTGGCCATCAAATGCAGTATTCTTATCATCTACCCTACATTTCACCACCAGCTCCTATCAGTGCACCTCTGCTCTAGAGTTTTCAAGGTGGTTACTCAGGCCGTCAGAGTCAGCTTTAGGGTCAGCAGTCTCAGCAGCTAAGGTCTTGTTATACTTATGGCGTCCAAGGCATATTGCTAGATTTTTCCCTCGAGGATTGAGCAGTTCTCAGCGTTAGGGTTCCCGTGCCATAGTTCTGGCACTAGGTGTTCCACCGCCTACACAACCAGCTAGGGGTAAGGGTCAGTCATCCAGAGGTAGAGGTCGAGGTGTTAGAGGTGGAGGTCAGGCCGTTAGAGGTGGAGGCTAGTCAGCAGGAGGCCATCTATAAAATGTAGTTTAGAGTGGTGGGCCCAGCCTTGATGTTATGCTATTCCAGCCAGGCCTGACGCTGAGTCCTCCGAGGCAGTTATCACATGTACAGTTTCAGTTTGTAGTAGAGATGCTTCAGTTCTATTCGATCCAGGGTCTATGTACTCCTATGTGTCATATTATTTTCCATATTTGGTTGTGCCCCGTGATTCTTTTAGTTCCCTCGTGTATGTGTCAATGCCAGTAGGGGATTCTATTTTTGTAGATCGTGTCTACCACTCATGTGTGGTTGTTATTTGGGGTCTTGAGACTACTGTAGATCTCCTACTTCTTGAAATGGTTGAGTTCGATATTATTTTGGGGATGGATTGGTTGTCACCTTATCATGCTATATTGGACTGTCATGCAAGGACTGAGACTTCATCTTTGATGGGGTTGCCTTGATTAGAGTGGAGAGGGACTCCTGGTCATTCTGTCATTAGGGTTGTTTCTTATATGAAGGCTCGGCATATGGTCGAGAAGGGGTTGTTGGCTCATTTGGCTTATGTTCGTGATTCTAGTACTGAGGTTCCTTTTATGGATTATGTGCTAGTTGTTCGGGAGTTTATAGAGGTATTTCCTACAAACCTTCTGGGGATGCCACCCGATAGGGATATTGACTTTTTCATTTATTTGGCTTCGGGCACTCAGCCCATTTCTATTATGCAATATCGTATGGCCCCGCCAAAGTTGAATGAATTGAAAGAACAGTTGCAAGACATACTTGATAAGTGCTTTATTAGGCCTAGTGTTTCTCCCTAGGGTGCGCTGGTTTTTGTTTGTTAAGAAGAATGATGGATTGATTAGGATGTGTATAGATTATCGGCAGTTGAACAATGTCACCCTCAAGAACAAGTACCCATTGCCGAGGATTGATGATTTGTTTGATCAGCTTCAGGGAGACAAGGTATTTTCAAAGATTGATTTGAGATTTGGCCACTATAAGTTGAGGATTACGGCATCTAATGTCCCTAAGACAACTTTTCACACTTAGTACGAGCATTATGAGTTTCTAGTGATGTCATTTGGATTGACAAATGCCCCAACATCATTTATGGATTTGATGGACCAAGTGTTCAAGACCTATCTAGATTCCTCTGTGATTGTTTATATTGATGATATCTTGATCTACTCCCACAATCGAGAGGAGCACAAGTAGCATCTTTGGGTTGTTCTTCAGACATTGAGAGACATCCGGTTATATGCTTAGTTTTGAAATATGAAATTTGGTTGAGTTCAGTGGCTTTCTTGGGTCAAGTTGTATTAGTCGAGGGCATTCAGGTGGATCCTAAGAAGATTGAGGCAGTCAAGGACTAGCCTATACCCATATTAGCTACCAAGATTCGGAGTTTCTTGGGTTTGGCAGGTTACTACCGTCGGTTTGTAGAGGAGTTTTCATCCATAGCAGCCCTGATGACCAGGCTGACCCAGAAAGGTTCCCCGTTTAGGTGGTCTAATGAGTGTGAGGCAAGCTTTCAGAAACTCAAGACGTCTTTGACTAGGACGCTGATGTTTGGGTTGCCCACGGGTTTAAGGCCCTTTACAGTATATTCTGATGAATCTCGTATTGGACTTGGTGTAGTGTTGATGTAGAATGGCAAGGGTATCGCACATGCTTCACTGGAGTTGAAGATTCACGAGAAAAATTATCTAGTTTATGATTTGAGCTAGCATCCATTGTACAAGCGTTGAAGATTTGAAGGCATTATTTATATGGCGTGTCGTGTGAGGTTTTCACGGATCATAAGAGTTTGCAGTATTTGTTCAAGCAAAAGGAGCTCAATTTTAGGCAGATAAGATGGTTGGAGCTATTGAAAGACCTTGATATCACCACCTTGTATCATCTCGGGGATGCCAATATGGTGGTCGATGCTTTGAATAGGAAGTCGGCTAGTATGGGTAGCCTTGTATATATTCCAGTCTGTGAGAGACCACTTGCTTTGGATGTTCAGGCATTGGCAAATATGTTCGTGAGGTTGGAAGTTTCTTAGCCTAGCTGTATCTAGCTTGTACAGTCGCTCGGTCTTCATTATTTGATCGTACTAGAGATCGGCAGTATGATGATCTTCATTTACTTTTCCATAGGGACATAGTGCGGCAAACTGGTGCCAAGCAGGTTACAGGTTGAGATGATATTGTTTTGAGGATGTAGAGTTGAATTTGTGTGACTAATGTGGATGGACTTCGTGAGTTGATTCTAGAGGAGGCCCATAGTTCCCAATATTATATTCATCCAGGCGCCGCCAAGACGTATTTGGACTTGCGACAACATTATTAGTGGAGGAGGATGAAGAAGGATACTGTTGCATATGTAGCTCGGTGTTTGAATTGTCAGTAGGTAAAGTACGAGCAGAGACATGGTGGTTTGCTTCAGAAGATTGAAATCCCTGAGTGGAAGTGGGAGAGTATAACTTTGGATTTTGCTATTGGACTCCCACAAACTCAGAGGAAATTCGATGTAGTATGGGTTATTATTGATAGGCTAACCAAGTCAGCGCATTTCATTATTGTGGAAGGTTCCTATTCTTCAGAGTGGTTAGTCGAGATCTATATCAGAGAGATTGTTCATCTTCATAGTGTGTCCTTGTCTATCATTTCTGAACGAGGTACGCAGTTTACCTCACATTTCTAGAGGGCAGTATGGTGTGAGTTGGGTATGCGGGTCGAGTTGAGCACAACATTTCATCCTCAGAGGAATGAAGAATCCGAGCAAACTATTTAAATTTTGGAGGATATGCTTCGCGCCTGTGTTATAGACTTTGGAGGTTCCTGGGATCAGCTATTGCCATTAGCAGTGTTTTCTTACAACAACAGTTATCAGTTGAGCATCCAGATGGATTCCTATGAGAAGTTGTATGGTAGACTGTGCCGATCACCAATTGGGGGACGCTCAATTGTTGGGTACAGATTTAGTACATGATGCTTTGGATAAGGTTAAGATTATTTAGGATAGGCTTTGTAAAGCTCAGTCAAGGTAAAAGAGTTATGCCAACAATAAGGTTTGTGTCGTGGCATTCATGGTCAGAGGGTCGCGTGTCGCCCATCAAAGGCATGATTAAATTTGGAGAGGTGGCTTACACACTTGTGTTTAAGCCCTAGGTTAATCGAGCCTTTTGAGTTCCTTGATCGAGTGGGAGAGGTGGCTTACACACTTGTGTTTCCACTAGGTTTATCAGATGTGCATCAAGTATTTCATGTGTCCATGCTTCAGAAGTATCACGACGATCTATCCCACGTGTTAGACTTCAGCACTGTCCAGTTGGACAAGGATTTGACCTACTAGGAGGAGCCGATAGCTATTCTAGATGGGCAGGTTCGATAGCTGAGATCTATGAGTTACCCTTCAGTTTGTGTGCAGTGGAGAGGTCAGCTTGTTGAGGCAACTACCAGGGAGTCTGAGACCAATAAGCGGAGCAGGTATCCCCATCTTTTCACTAGCTTAGGTACTTTTATATGTCCGTTCGAGGATGAACGGCTGTTTTAGAGGTGGAGAATATGATGACCCAAAAGGTCATATCGTGTTTTAGAACCCAAATCGAGGTTTCGAGGCCTTCAAACCCTCGTTTTCTTTCTTCTCGTGTGTGCGCAGTTCGGGCGCATTTTTGGTAAGCCTTTATGTGAAATATTTGCTCAACTTTTAAGTTTTGCCTTTAAAATTGATTTAAGTTGACTTAGATCAACATTTTGAGTAAAAGGACCCAAAACTGTGAATTGACAGTCTTGGAGGGTCTGCAGTAAAATATTGGACTTGGGCATGTGCCCGGAATTGAATTTCGAGGTCCCTAGCCCGAGAAATGAAATTTTGAAGAAAATCATTAAACTAAAAATATAATGGTATTTGGAAATTGAATAATGATTGATCTTGTTGGTATCGAGCTCGTATTTCAGTTTCGGAGCCAGGTACAGGTTTAATATAGTATTTAACTCATGTCTGTGAAATTTGGTGAGAAACGGGACTGGTTTGACGTGATTCAGACGCACGGTTGTAAAGATAGAAAAATTTAAGTCTTCTTGAGCATTTCATGGATTTTGATGCTCAATTAGTAGTTTTAGGTTTTGTTTTAGTGATTTGATCGCACGAGCAAGTCCATATGATGTGTTAAGACTTGTGCGCATATTTGGTTTGGAGCCACGAAGGCTAGGGTGAGTTACGGATATGATACTGGATGTTTTAGACTCTAAAATTCTATTGTTTTTTTCTTCTGTTGTGATCTAGTATATCCTTATTCGTGTTCGTGAAGAGTAAGTTTATCCGAGGGAGAACTCCTTCTATGCGAATGCGAGGCACAGCACAGGTCATGAACACGGAGCATCGGGGGAATTACCCTTCGCAAAAACGACATGGCTAACTCGAACGCAAAAGCCATTTTGACATGGACATAGTGTAGGGGAGAAAATACTCTACGCGAAACCGGCAAGCGGCTCGCGAACATGAAGGTAGGGGATATACCTTCACGAGCACGTACTGTATCTTGCGAACGCAAAGGCTCTTCTGGCCAATGCTTCGCATACGTGAAGAAGGCTTGTCCAATATATTAAAAACAGAACCAAAGACGGGATTAGACCAAACTTTCATATTTTCTACCATAGAACTCGACCTTGGGCTATTTTTGAAGTGGTGATTCAACAACAAATAATAGGTTCGTGTTTTAAGACTCGTTTCTTTCAATTTCCATCAACAACCATTAGATTTTTAGGCCTAAATCTTGTTCTTCATGGGTAGAAATTAGGGATTTTTGGAAAATTGAGGATTTTACAAATTTGGGAATTTAGACCTCGATTTTGGGTTAGATTCCGAAACTAATTACATATTTGGGCTAGTGGGTGAATGGGTAATCGGGTTTTGGTCCGAACGTTGAGTTTTGTCAGAGCGAGCCATGAGTTGATTTTTTTGACATTTTGGGAAGAATGGTGGGAAATCTATAATTTTGCATTAGAATTGGTTTCTTTGGCATTAATTGATGTTAATGAGTTAATTATTAATAGATATGGGCGGATTGGATGTTTAAATGAAGGGAAAAGCGGTATTTGAGTCTTGAGTTTGGTCGTGGAATCGAGGTAAGTGTTGTGTCTAACCTTAGTTTGATGGATTAGGTATTGTTGCATTATTTGCTACATGTTTAGTTGTTAAGTACGACATATAGGTGAGGTGACGAGTATCTTTACATTGTTATCAGGTCAAAGAATGTGAGTGAGTCTTATATTTGTGACCGTTGTGTTTCTTTATACGTGTTGTTCCTGCTTAAACTAGTTTTTACTCAAGTTAAACAAGTCTTCTTATGTATTCCTGGTTTGGGTATTGGTTGCGTGTTGGCTCAAGTTGAAATTTATGTTGTGAAGTTGAATGATGAAATGAAGTTTGTTAATTATGATGCCCTTGCCGAGTTGTTATTGTTTCTGTTATTTCTTATGTGGCGAGGAAGAGTGATAAAGAACGAAGGGTGATGCTGTGTACAATTATATTATTCATATGGTGAGGTTGAGTGGTAAAGCACGAAGGGTGATGCCGTGCATATTTCTATTATTGATTACCTGGTGAGGATTGAGAGTAAAAGCACGAAGGGTGATGCCGTGCATTTTCTGTTTATTGTATTGACTTGATATTATCGGTCCAAGTTTACTAGCTATTTAAATTCCTCTGCAGCTGTGATTCTCTATTCATGTTGCCCCTTCCCATTAATTTCTTCTTAGCTTCTATTAATTGTTATTTTATTAGCATATTGTATAACCGCATAGGTTTATATTATTTGCCGTGTCCTAGCCTCGTCACTACTTTGCCGAGGTAAGGCTTGGCACTTACCAGTACATGGGGTCAGTTGTACTGATACTGCACTCTGCACTTTCTATGTAGATCCCGATACCGGACCATGCTGATCAGAGTTTGGGTTGCTGCCTTTAGTCCACAGGAGACCCAAGGTAGATTTGTCGGCGTTCGTACACCTTGGAGTCCCATTCCCTCTATCTTAGTTCCGTTTTCTTTCATTCCGAAAAACAAATGTATTTTCCTTTAAACAGGTATTTGTAGAAATTCTTAGACATTCTTGGATTGTGACACCAGATCTTTGGGGTAGTCATGTATTAGAGTTTTAAACTGTTATAAATTTCCGGACTTCATATCTGTTTAGTTTTAATTACTATTAATTATTGTTTTGGCTAGTGATTAATGTGTTAGAACTGCATATGTTGCCTTGCCTAGCATCATCAGAGTTAGGCGCACGATCCCGACGATGAAAAATCATAGTTGTGACACTAGTAAACTCTTTTGAGCCCGTAGAATTTTATCACCCACATTACGAGCCTATACCCCTTTTATTATTAGTTTGAAATTATTTTGATCCTATTAACTCATATGTCATTTTAATTGTGAAATGAGAGCTAGAAGATGTAAGGACTAAGTGTGAGATGGAATTAGAGGGGAACCAATGGAAGATGAATGGTGAACTTATTTTGTAAAAGAATACACTACTAGTGGAAATTGAAGAAGGAAAAAGACTAGTTGAAAGAAAAAAAATCGAAAAAAAAAGAGAAGGAAAAATTAAGAAGAATAAATTATTGTCGTGTTCTTGCTAGTGAGGTATAAATTAAATTAGTGCTTAAAGAAAGAGGGAATAATTTGGGGAGTGATCTTGTTTGTGAATTTGAAGTGGATTGAAGAAATTGCGCTTAAAGTTTATTATGTGATGTGTTAAAGTGCTTAGGAAGGTGAATCACTAATCCTAAATATATAATACCAGTCCCTTATCCCACATTGCAACCATATAAAGTCCTAATTGATTTTAGATCGAGTGAGTCTATATTAGTGGATATTTACATAATGGGAAACATATTATACTTTTTGCATGCATGTAACTTCTTTGTGAGAGTGAGAGATTTTCTTTGATATATGTGAGTCCTTGAACTATATTTGATCATGAGATTCAAATGTGTGGATTCAACTTACTCTATTGTTCTTGTTATGAGTGCACATGGTTCACAAGAGATAGGTAACATTATAAGACTTCTATGTGATATTGGGTGTTTAAGCCATGGGTGTATTGTGATATATAATCAGCCGACTTTTGAGGCTATGATTGTTATGAGCACGTTATCTTTGCTCTGAATATGTTAAGAATGGGATAAGTAGAGGGAAGTGTATGTGATTGCATATGCTACAACTTAATTGTTGCTACCAGTTGTGAGCACGTGATTTTTGCCTCACATGAATTACTTCCAAAAATTCAAAATAAAAATAATTTTTCTTTGTGTTTGTCTGTGCATGTTTATTTGTTTAAATTAATATAAAATATAAAATACGTCACATTTGCATCTAGGATATAATTCTACATTTAGGAGTAATTAAGTTTGCTTTACAAAAATAGAAAATTACAAAAAAAATATGTATTTTTGCATTTTTTAGCATTTAATGTCCAAATTGTGCTATTTTATTTTAATCGATGTGTAATTTTGTGTGATAACTATTATTAGGAGTGATTAATATTTTAAGTTAATTTTGGTTTTATTAAATTAATTTAGGATCTTTAAGTTTAATTTTGGAGCAAATAAACGAAAAGAGAACAAAAAAAAATAGAAGAAAATTCGGATTGGGCCATCTTTTGAATTAAACAAACTAGGCCCAAAACACCCCTTACCCAACCCAAAACCC
>MU751571.1:0-31627 GCA_026770625.1 Nicotiana glauca
AATACCCAATCGAAAACAATCGAGTTATAGCAAAAACCTCAAAACTAGCAAAACTCGAGCCCCGGGCCCGCTTCTTGAAAAATTATAAAACTTACATTTTTGGAATCCTCGTCTCGCCAAGAGTCCGTACATACCAAGAACTCCCGAATCCGAGCTCAAATGACCTATCAATTCCAAATTTAGAATATTTTTGCTTCAAGCCCTAATTTCTGACNGCTTCCCATCCAAAAACTCTCCAAAACGCTCAAAAATGGTGAAGAAATGAGCTGGGTCGCGGACCAAAATGTTTTTAACATTCTGTCCGGATCACTGTAGCTTACTCTATGCGATCACATACCTACTCCTGCGATCGCATAGGCCAAAATTCCAGGCCCCCCAATTTCTCTTACGCGATCGCGGGACAGGCCACGCGATCGCAGAGCTCTGGCTCTCGCTTCTACGCGATCGTATAGAGCAAATTCTGGGCTCCTCCAATTCCTTCTACGCGATCGCATAGAGAAAATTCTGGGCTCCTCCAATTCCTTCTACGCGATCGCAGCCCCATGCTCGCAATCGCATAGAGCAAATCTGCTCTGCAATTTCTGCTGCATTTTTGCAGCCCAAACTTGCCCGTTAGCCATCTGAAATCACCCCGAGGCCCCCGGGACCTCAACTAAAAACACAGATATGATCTATTACCTCATCCAAACTTGCTCGAATCATAAAATCACTATCGATAACATCAAAATTGTCCTTTTCCAATAAATTCAAGTTTAAGTTTAACTATAACTTTCAAAATTCTCATTCTATCAAAAACCCGACCAAATGAAGTCCAAATGACCTGAAAATTTGCGGACATATCCAAAATCACCTAACGAAGCTATTGAAACTCTCGGAATTCCATTCCGGCCCTCGGATCAAAATGTCACCTGTCAACCGGAATTCGCCAAAATTCCAACTTCGCCAATATAGGCTAACTTCTTCATCGGACCTACAAATTCACTTCCGATCGCGCCCCCAACTCCAGAATCACTATACGGAGCTATTCACAATCTCAGAATTCCAAACGGACTTTGATAACATTGGAATTCTCTTCAAGCCAAACTCATAGAATTTCTTCTAAAATGCTAACTTCCACATTAGGCGCCAAAACGCTCGCGGGTTATCCAAAACCTAATCCGGGCACACGCCCAAGTCCGAAATCATCATACAAACCTGCTGGAACCTTCAGATCCCAATTCCGAGGTCGTTTACTCAAAAATCCAATTATAGTTCATTCTTTCAACTTTAAGCTTCTCAAATGAGAATTCTCATCTAAATTTAACTTCGATCTTCCCGAATTCAAATTCCGACCATGCGCACAAGTCATAATACCTGAAATGAAGCTGTTCATGGCCTCCGACTGCTGAACGGAGCGCTAGTACTCAAAATGACCGGTCAGGTCGTTACAATACCATAAATAACAGAAATGGCTTATATCAGATCGGCATTATTAAGAAACAATCTCCGAAATCGGGGATTGAGCGATGGGCCTATAAAATGCACAGTACTCTCCAATGAAAGCAAAGTTAAACGAATCGGGACTCATCTCGACGCACGGTACTCCCTAATGAAAGCAATGTTAAATGAACCAGGACTCAACCCCCACCCCCCCACTGTACTCTCCAATGAAAGTAAAGTCAAACAAATTGGGACACATCCCGATGCACGCGTAAGTAATACAACGGCGAGTAATGTTCTCCAACGAAAGTATGCAACGGGTTACGATTCGACCTCGCTCGAGTAAATACCCCTACAACCATCAGCCATCACTAAATGAAAGAAAAATTTGACCTCGCTCAAATTTACAACGGGTTACAACTTTGACCACGCTCGAGTTAACACCCCTACGGCCATCGGCCATCACCAAATGAAAGAAGAATTTGACCTCATTCGAATTCACAACAGGTTACAATTTCGGCCTCACTCGAATTAACACCCATACGGCTATCGGCCATTGCCAAATGAAAGAAGATTTCAATGTCGATCGAATTTATAACTGGCTAGTTTCGACCTTGCTCGAATTAACACCCCTACGGCCGTCGACCATCGCAGAGTGGAAGTAAAAATTCGCCCACCCGAATCAACAAATCGAAGCTTGACCCCGTCAAACTCATAATGGGTCATAATTTGGTCTCACACGAACTCGCTTCCTGCCATCGCTAAACCCGCCATGAAAAATTAACTCCGCCCAAGTTGACAAGTCTAAATTTGACCTCGTTCGAATATATAAGTCAAACTGACTTCGCCCAAGTTGGCAAGTCTAAATTCGACCTCGCTCGAATATATAAGTCAAACTGACTTCTCCCAACTTGGCAAGTCTAAATTCGAGATCGTTTGAATATATAAGTCAAAATTGACTTCGCTCAAGTTGGCAAGTCTAAATTCGACCTCGTTTGAATATATAAGTCAAAACTGACTTTGCCCAAGTTGGCAAGTCTAAATTCGACCTCGTCCAAATATATAACTCAAAACTGACTTCGCCCAAGTAGGTAAGTCTAAATTTGACCTCATTTGAATATACAAATAAAGGTTGATTTAGCCCAAGGATGCAAATCAGAAGTCAACCTCGCCCAAACTTGCAGAGCCTAAGTGACTTCATTCAAAATCACACAACAAAATCCGACTTCACTCGGATCAAGCAAACCAGGTCCGCCCTCATTCGAATTCCCAATTGAGAGGTCAGGGACTCATAACAGAGAAATCGGAAAATCTTCTCTCCAAAAAAACAAAACAAATAAAAGAAACGGGGAAGGAGGAGAAAGAAAGTCAAAAGATACACAAACAAAGGCGAAGCAACTATTTTATTCAAATATACGTGTGCAACAGCAAAAGTCCAAAACGGACACTCAAGAAAGAGATAAAAATAAACAACAAAGGCACAAAAAAAACTAAGTACAAAGCTGCGACAAAGTTTCATTCGGCGTCATCTCCACCGTCGTTCTCTCCAGTGTCCTCTTCATTAGAAAGTCCATCCTCAACCTCAACGCCCTCACCAGCCTCCAGTGTCACAGGGTTGTAACCGTAGGAAATACGAGCCTCGCGTGCCTTCATCGGAGCATCTTTAAAGGCAGCCTCAGGAACACTCCCCGCCTCCTACAAACTTTTGTATATTTCTCATTGGCCTCAGTACGAACCTATAACTCATACAAATGGTGGGGGAAATCAGCAGAGGTAGATTTGGCTTGAACTAACAGTTGCGCATTCTCAGCCTCAAAAGTTGCGACCCGATCTCCCAAGCCCGAAGCATCTCGATCAAGTTCACCAATTCGCTCCTCGAGCCGTGCCTCCCTCGGTAAGGCAATTGTCTTCTCTGATTCCTACTTGGACTTGAGGATGCGGATAGTGTCTTCTAGCACTGCGGCCCTCGCCAAAGCCAACACTCGAGCACCCTTGACGCTCTCCAATTCAGCCACTTTCCTTTCTGGCTCGGTCACCTTCTCCGACCATTCTGCACTCAGTGCATCGACTCTAGTAGCACTTTGCTCAAGTTTAGCTCGTAAAGATAGAACCTTTGGTTGAAGGTCCTCGTACTCTGCGCCAACCCTTTTACCCACCTCAAGCTCCTCTTCTTTGTTATAAAGTAGTCCCTCAAGCTCACTACATCTGCGGATAGACAGTATCAGGTTCTCATCTTTTTTCTCCAACTCCTTCATAATGGACTGGGTGCTAGCACTCGTATTGAGCTGCTCGTGCATCTCATGGCACCTTTTTTGATACCACCAGTATTTCTAGACCATTTCTAGAAAAATATCGGCCCGTGTCTCAGCCCTATGAGCACTCTCGATCTCCAGTATGTAAGTTTGTAAAAAGAATAAAGAGAAAGGAGAGAATGAGCCAGTGTAATGACAAAGGTCACAAAATAAAACAAAAATCAAAGGGGCACTCACCCTTAACACCATCGCGGCCACACCACGTGACAGCCTAGAATCGTTGACCTCCTAAAGGGATTCGCTTTTAGCAGTGGAGCACAAAAGATCAAACTGTGGCACCAAGTCTACCGTGTCTTGCAACAGGTTGAGATCCAGTGGAATTTCAAGTATGTGAGAAGGGTCTTCCACCCTTACTACAGTTCGGTAAATCCCTCCTCGAATGTCCTACGTCCTCAAGGTCGATGTCGGATTCGGATTCATAATCCTCAACCATGCCACCTTTCCCCATCTCATTGGTCGAAGAAGTGGTGTCGTCCGGCCGAGATGATGATGGCCTTATCAGAATAACCACAGTTGCCTCAAAACTCCATCCCTCCATCGCAATAGCCTCTTGAATGCTCACAATGGGAGTTGCCTCTGCATCTAGATTGACACCACCATCGGTCTCAGGTGCCATCAAAATAAGGTCACCCCTCGAGGGTGTTTCGGCCAAAGAAAGCCCCTTCAAACTCTACCCTTCGCCTCTTTTGATAGGGTCTCTCCACTACCGATGCAGGAGGATTCTCCCGTAGAACAGAATGAGGGAATTAGAGTCTCTGGTTAAGGAGTAACCTCCAAGCGTATGGCAGTTGCTGCGGGTGCGGTCTAACAAGTGGCCAGATCTTCTACGTTCTCGCCTGTAGAAGCTCTTGGTGCAGGCCGAGCAGAGGGTATTGTTTGACGGAACGCGAGTGGAGGATCCCTCATCCTTCTCACTGCTCTCCTACTTGTCAGTAAGGAGGGATTTGATTACATAATGATAAGGTAAAAAAACTATGAAATAGAGAACAAAGCAAAACCACAACGAACCAACTCACCAGTAAGTGGCTTGTGCCCAAACATCTCATGGAAAAATGCCTACTCACGAATCCCAATGTATGGGGGAGAATTGTGCTCACCCGCTCGCAAATATCGGCAACTAACGAGGAAGGTAGTCTTTCGACTACAAAAACAAAAGCAAATCCTCAGCAAAGTCGTTATAGGTGAACGAGCGATGACCATCTTAGAAAAATTGCACAAAGTAAACGGAAAGGAGAATTTACAAGCGAAATTCCACGTCTTAAGAAACTCTAACGGGTTTGATATGACATGCTCTGTACGAACATAGAAGTAGTTTTCCCAGAAGCAACAGTTGGTCTTGTCATCCATATTCACCACCAAGCTCTTGGTTCATCGATGACGCATATGAATCATCGTACCTCGAAGAAAATGGGGAACAAAGAGGTGGGGCATGTTCCCTAGAGAAAGTCCTCGGCCGGCCACCTCTGCGTACTTGATGAGCATAAGGAAATTTTTATACGCATATGGAGAGAGTTGAGTCAGGCACACCTCATACAAATGGTAAAAATGAAACACCAAGGAAGGAAGGGGAAGCGTGTACTCGATGACAAAGGGATACACGTAAAACATGCAGTGATGTAAATGCACTATATCATTATCCGCCGGAACCATTTCAATATGATTGGGGATTCCCCATTTGCCTTTGAATGCAGAGATCGCCGCAGCATCCATCATGGAAGGAACAGGCTTCGGTTCATCTCTGGTAGGGTTAATAAAATTGATCCTCGCCTTTCTTGGGTGGGGGACCACCTCATCCACCCTCAAAAAACCTTCATCTTCTACCACTTCCACTCCCTCTTCAAGTAGGTATGTGTCATTCTCTGGCACTGGAGCACCTACATCTTTATTAGAGTGGGAAGAAGTACTAGCCATTTGTTTCCTTTGATCAAAAGAAGCGAAGATGATAATTGAAAAAGACAATGGTCACCGCAAATCCTAGGAGAATAAAAGATATGAGAGATTAAGGAAAGAGGAGAAGACTTGTGTAATTCTCTCTTAAGCAATTGAAAAACGTAAAGTTCAAATGAGGAGCTCCCCCTTTATTTATAGAGATATAAATGTCCTGAGCGGGAAAACCAAGAGTCGCCAGTTAGAAAATGGATAGGGCACGAGAAATGACAAAATACGTAGAAACATGCACCATAATAATGCATGGGTAATATTGATGACACCCTGAACTGATGTGACGGTCCAATCATGAACTGACGTAACAATCTAACGCGATCCTCAAAGCGTTAGGTCGCTACCTCTCCCCTCACGTAAAGCATTTAGATTTCTCCTAGTTTTTGAATCAATAGGGTCCGCCCATCGAGCTTGCCAATAGGCGAACCCAACGGGCGGAGGGACTAATTGTACAGATCAAAATCTGATAACACATGGATCAATGCTAACAGGAATAGTTAGAGGTCGACTAAGTCATGGTCATACCCACAAGGTGTAACAACAATGAAAACCTCGGCCACTGCTGAGATGGAGCCATCAAAAAACATGTACAGTGAAGTGAATATCGTGATATTTGAGGGAGATGACATGAAGAACAGTCAAAAGATGAATGCATTTTGGTTAAGGAATTATGGAAATAAAGGAATATCGATAATATATATAGGAGGTAAGAAGACAAGAAAAAAGGGCTTCCTCTCAGAGAGAAAAGAGAAGAACAGAAGACCAAGAAACGGTTTAGATAACAAATACAAATCTCTGTAATCGTGATTATTGAATCAAGCAAACTAGATCTTGTTACTGCCAATAACATTCCATCTTTTCCGTTATTATCACCACATTACAGTACAATATGTCAGGAATGTAAGCCTACAATCTATATTTGATATCTCATATGATACCAGAAAGTTTATAAATTTGATTATATCTAATTATCTTACCTGATATGCTTAGATCTAGGGTTAATTATATTTGGCTAAGATTTATCCTCTATTTTCTTCATTAATTGGTTTAACAAAAAGCTTGATACTTTTTGGTCAAACAGATATCTATCAGAAAAGAAAACAGTAACCTGATTAGCTTCATGATATTCAAATAGAAGGTACTATCTGTAAAATATTAAGCGAAATCTAAAATAGATATAAAAAGATATTAAGAAAAAAGCAGGCATCCTAATGGTGTTCATAGCTAAATTGGAATCATATTGGAATATCCTTAGCTTGTTAGCTTTTTTGTTATGGCCTATGAGCAATCCCTTTCAAGCATCTCGTGGTAAGGACATGAGTCCAATAATATCCCGTTGGGTGTAAAAATTATTTCAATATTTACAACTTTTGTTGCTGATTGTTGAACTTTAAATGACATATTGAAAATGGAAAAATGTGTATTTGAAAAAAGTTGATTTTTTAATTGAAAGATATGTGACATTTGTGATGAAGGGCGTTTTGAAAAGGACGGAAAAAAAAGGACTAACATGCTTGAGATGAATGGGTGTGCACGATACCTTAGGTCAAGAGTCCCACGCCGAAATGAGAGAGGACAACAAAAATTGTTATATAGAAGATTACAAAGTCACATGATTGATAACGGTGTAACCCCGAATCTGTGAGAAGCATTAGGTCCAGGCAAAAAATACTCAAAGGTCGGACACTCCTACTATATAATAGAGGAAAAAACCTTAGCAAAGACATTGATTCCCTAACGGGGTGATGTATTCCAACCTTTTATTTTTCTTATCATATTCACTTCAAATACTCTTTTCGTCTTTTAACATGAGACACCATTCACACTCTCATTACGAACATCTAATTAACCATAAATATTTGAATAATACTCTAGTACCTTTTCATTTTGATTTCTAGTCATCAACATCTGAATAATATGTCAGTATCTTTTCATTTTTGAATTTATAACCACATGAACATTTGAATAATAGCTTGACACCCGTACTATTTGTAGTCAATTTAATAAGGTTGTTTATATACGACCAAACTCATCCAAATGGAACTACAATAGTTCCTATCCAACATTATTGTGCATCATAGATTTATGCGAAATGCTTTCTATAAGGAATGAATGTCAGGCATGGACCAATAGAGCAAAGGTGTGAGGTGCCCTTTGACACTGTGTATTTTTGTTTGACCAAAAGATATTAAAATCTTTTTTATTAAATCAATTAAGAAAGTTGATGTGGTAAATCCCGGCCAAGTATAATAAGATCTAGCTTGAAAGATGCTAAAGATGAGCAAGATGAACAATATTTCAGAGAATAACAGCAAACTAACAATATGATCGCCTTAAATGTAGAGAGATTTTGTAACAAATACTTAGTTTCAAGTAAAAGTCATAATTTGATATCATTCGTGTCCCCCTTTTTACAAAGTGTTCGATCCTCTTTTAAATGGGACAATCTCCCTTCTTAATCTCAAAAGAAAAAAGTACAACATAAAAAATATTCCAAAAACATATTCTTATTATTTACTATCACACTAACACGACTTCAAACGTCGTGCGTTCGCTAGCCACTCTTGATTGTCGTTTATCACGATGATCCTCAAGAAGTGACATCGCATGGAGCTCGCTCTCTACCACACTTGGTTTCGATTGTGGTCATCCAAATTTTGACCCATACAGTTAGTTCCTTTGCTTGTCGAGGTAGCAACTTGGGGCGTCCTTGATAAGCAGAAGAATGACGGTTTTGGTTGATAATGGAAGAATGAAACATTTTGCCATACCTTGGGCGGTGTGTGCCATATTTGGAGTGACGTCACTTCCACGTGCATCATTATGGTGTATCTTCCCAAGGGACAACATGATGGGCTGTTGCTTCAATTTTGCTGCCACGAGAAGTCTTTTTGCTTTGATTCCAGAGCCACCCAACCCTATAAATATGGGAAGGGTTTGTTCTTTCAAAAACATTTGGCCATTTCTCTTCCAATCATTTTCTTTCTCATTGCTAGCTTTGCTTCTACGCTTTTCTTCATATCCTCTTTCTCGTTCATTGTTCTTGATTTTTCTTGTTACATTAGCACATCTCCCTTCACATCCATGACTAGAACACACCAATCACGTGAGGGGGTTTCTGATGCCACCCCACTATCCATGGCGCCTCCTCCCGGTGGCGAGGACTTGACGATGGAGGAAGGAGATAACCACCGTGGATGAGCTACTGCCGAAACACCCTATGTCTCGAAGTTACTTTCTCAAAGATCCTCCTCCTACTCCCATCCTAGTATTCTCTGAAACTGAACAACTCCACATTAATGCTCTCCGTGCAAAATATAACATTCCTGCTCATATTTAAATGGTTCCAGCGGGAAGAGACTTCGTAGAAGTCCATAGACCAAGGTATTGTGCTTTTTATGAGTACCCCTTTGTGATTGGTCATTCCTTCCCCCTTCTCCCTTTAGCGGAAGAGTTCTATCAATTTTATCAGGTTTTTCCGATGCAACTTTCCTCATATACGCTTAAAATACTCATGTTGTTGATGAAGTAAGCGGAGTTAGCGGGATATGAAGTTACCGTTCACCACCTCCTGTATTTGTTTTCACCCAGCTTTCACAGAGGTACTATGGTGTATCTGAGGCACCATGGGACAAAATTGCTGGTGGTCGGAACTAATGATCGAGTGAGCCGCAAGTTTTGGCATAAATACTTCTTCATCAGAACTGACCACATCGTATCCGACCCTGCTATATTTCCTGAGTGGTGGAATGAGAACCGTAAGTGCCACCACTTGGTTACTCTTTCTTTTTTCTTCGTTCACCTTAGCGTTTATTTGTGGTTTTCTTTAGCAGCTATGGGGAGTCCACCCTATCCTATTGCAACCATAAGGGATTGGGTAGCTCGTCTGCTCCCCCATGCAGTGGAGACTCGAGACTGGCCCCCCTTCGATAAATGCTTTGGGCCAAAAGTTTCATCTGGTGAGCGTCTTCCTCTGTATCATTCTCCGCCCATATATCATTGTCTATTGATACGACTATTTATGACGATAGGTCATTGAGCTTCTAGGTAGGGGGCCCCAGTCCCTACATTTTGTAAGGCCGTCATCTCTGCAGGGATGCAATTCACATTGGGTGAGTCTGCCCGAGAGGGTCATGCCCAGTTGTTACATGCAAGGGACTCCTCTCGAGATGTGGTTGTGAGGGAGGAGATCCCTTCTTTATCAGTTCAACATCCCATGGATGAGTCCTCAAAAGGGGACGAATCTTTATTGAGAAAAAAGAGGAGGACAGATCTTAGGAAGAATGTGGATGTTGAGACTGGCAAGAGCAGGACGGGCACATCGGAGACGGTACAGGTACCCACATTTTTAGTGACGCCATCTTGGCAGGGATATCTTCCCAAATGGAAAATATTTATCAAGGAGGGGGTTCTGTGCGTTCTGCCGAGGGTGGCGTATCATCTACTGTTGGCGGGGTTTTGTGCACCGAGGGCGACGGTTCAGGATTGGACATCGACCTAGAGGATGCTCACGAGTTTGCGGAGTGTCATACTCATGTGGAGGTCATAATGAAGGGTTCTGATCGACACATAGTTATTCCTGGGAATTATGACTTATTGTCGGGCTGTGATCAAGTGGCGTCTGTTTTTGCCCCTTTGTGCGCTGCCCCTGAGAGTGAGGCACTTAAAGAGATGAGTGATGCAAAGCTATCTCAGAGCATTTCTGGCATGGCTCTACAAGTAAATATCTTTCTTTTTCTTACGTCGTTGGCTCTATGTTACTATTTTGGCTCATTTGTTCTAACTTTTATTTCTCGTGCTAGACCCTTATCTTGGAGATCGAGCGCGAGCGTTAGGAAAGGAGGAGGATGACGCTCTATGGAAAGATGTTTCCAAGTACCAAAGATATCGCACCAAGCATCATACGATGGTCGATATCTATAGTTAAGATTGTGATTCCCAACTGCTCCGTGAGGGACTGAAGCAGAGGGAGGATCAACTAGCACGTAAGGTCAAGGAGTTGAAAGAATGGGATAAAGACCTTATGAGGACCGTTTCCCGTAGTAGTGAGCTTGAGGCATCCCTTAGAGCCAAGGAAGATGACCTTAAGCTAAGTAGGGGAGTAGTGTCAAAAACCGATCTTCAAGCAAAGGTAGCCAGTTTGGTTGCCGAACTGGACATAAAGACGACTGAGGTCAATGAGCTTAAGGTTGAATTGAGAGTGAATGCTGATAAATTGGCCCATGATAAGAGGGGGAGGGTGGCCGCCATTTTTGAGGTGGCTTTTTCAGAGGACGCTCTCCGTGTTTGTAAGTTAGAGTGGGCTAGGAAGATGGAGGTGTCTACACTTAGGACGACGGAGCTTGAGGGGCGTATTCAAAGGTTGTAGGCGGAACTACCCGCACTGAACGTGCAAGTGGATTCTTTAAAAGTGGAGGACGTACGACGACAATAGCAGCTTTTTACATCTCATGCACCAGCTGATCCTATCGTTCCTTAACATTTATATGAGTTGTGGATTCACGTCGAGGCTCAAATCGATGTGTACAAAGTGCTTCATGTTGATAGGAGGGTGTCTGAAGCAAAACTTCAGGATGTACGTGATAGGGCTCATGCATCTCGTGAGGCATACGGGTACGATCCTCTCACACCCGATGGAGATGATAGTAATTTTGATGATGCAAACAGACTTGCCTCTGACTCTTGGTACGAAGACATGTATGCCACCAGAAATGATGTGTAGCATTTGTTTTGTGCTTTTTGCTTTGCGATTTTTGTAAGGGTGTTTTTGAACCCTTTGTAAGGATCAATATTTGTAATATATTTGTTGTAAATGAAGGTCGTTTTGGGCATGCACCTCTGAGTTGTTTTCTTTCTTTGATTTGTTTGATTATGGTTTCTGTCGCAATCACGTTGCTCTAGAGCTTTGTTGAAATGCTAAACTTATTAGATTTAGGTGAATTATGTTTGTTAGCAACGACCTTGGCTGTAGGGATATTGCTTTGAGCTGGCACCGAAGTAATATCCCGTCTTGGTTCGAATGATGTCAAACCTATTTGTCGATGGCCTTAGCCATAGGGATGTTACTTTCGAGCTAGTGCCGAAGTAATATCCCGTCATGGTTCAAGTGATGTCGAATCCATTCTTTGTCCATAGCCTTAGCCATTGGGATGTTACTTTTGAGCTGGCGCTGAAGTAATATCTCGTCGTGGTTCGAGTGATGTTGAACCCATTTTTTGTCGATGGCCTTAGCCATTAGGATGTTACTTTCGAGCTGGTGCCGAAGTAATATCCCGTCGTGGTTCGAGTGATGTCAAACCCATTCTTTGTCGATGGCTTTAGCCATTGGGATGTTACTTTCGAATTGGCACCGAAGTAATATTCCGTCGTGGTTCGAGTGATGTCGAACCCATTCTTTGTCGATGGCCTTAGCCATTTGGATATTACTTTTGAGCTGGCACCGAAGTAATATCCCGTCGTGGTTCGAGTGATGTCAAACCAATTCTTTGTCAATGGCCTTAGCCATTTGGATGTAGGTGTCGATTTTATTCTTGCACTGGAGATGCGTGTTGATTTTGTGTACATAATAGAGTGGTTTTATTCATATGTTGGGGATACATGTCGACTTTGCTCGTTCAATGGCGGTACATGTCGATTTTGTACATATAATGGAGATTCCTTATATCTAGTATCTTCATTATTCGGCCTGGAGATGTAGTCAACATGCGGGCAAATGAACAATACCTCACACTTTGAAGCTCCCTCCTCGTCGCTTCATTAAAAACCACCCCGAGAAAACCAAATTGGGACAAAACCCGGGTAAGGGAAAAAGAGTACGACTTGGGCAGCGTCTCTTTTCAGAAATGGAAGTATTTTAGGTGGGAGACGTTCTAGTTATTTTGCAGTAGTTTTCCTTCCATTGTTTCTAGTTGAAATGCTCCTTTGCTTGCTGCTATTGTGATCTTGTATGCCCCATCCCAGTTTGTTCCTAATTTCCCTTCATTCAGGTCTTTCATTGCTTGCGTTTTGGCTTCTAGTACGTAGTACCCGACTTTGAGTGGACGTATTTTGGCCTTCTTGTTATAATATCTTTCTGCTTGTTATTTTTGGGCCAATATTCTTATGTGTGCCATATCCCTTCATTCTTCGACCTCATCTAGGTCTTATAACCTGCTCTCGTCATTGCTTGATCCACTCTCATTTGAGTATCTCAAACTGGGTTCCCCGACTTCAACGGGTATGACTGCGTTGGTGCCGTAGACTAAAGAATATGGTGTCTTGCCTGTGTTGTTCTTCAGCATTGTGCGGTAGGCCCATAACACCTCCGGTAGCGGTTCTGGCCATATAACTTTGGCATCTTCAAGCTTTTTCTTTAGTATGTTTAATATTGTTTTATTGGAGGATTCCGCTAGGCCATTGTCAGTGGGATGATATGGCATGGAGAGTATCCACTTGATGTGCCATTTCTCGAAGAATTTCGTCGTCTTCTTCTTGATGAACTGGGGTCCGTTGTCGTAATTGATTTCTTTAGGGATGCCAAAGTGGCATATGATGTTTTTCCGGATGAACATGATGAATTCTTGTTCGCGTATTTGAGAGAATGCACCTGCTTCCACCCATTTGGAAAAATAATCAGTTAAAACCAAAAGGAAGCGTGTCTTAGCTCACCCTGCTGGGAGGGGCCTGATGATGTCCATCCCCCATTTTATAAACGGCCATGGAGAGGTGACGGAATGTAGGAGTTCTCCCGCTTGGTATATCATAGGGGCATATTTCTAGCATTGCTCACATTTTTTGACGTACTCTGTGACCTCCTTCTTCATGGTGGGCCAGTAGTGTCCTGAATGAATAAGACATCTAACGAGGGCCCGGTTACCCGTATGGGCGCCGCAGTGGCCTTCGTGTACCTCTTCGAGCACACGCCTTGTCCGATTTGGTTCAAGGCATTTGGCTAAGGGGCCATCGAACGTCCTTTTGTAAAGGTCGTGGTTAATAAGGCTATACCTGGCCACTTGTATTCGGAGCTTTTTGGCTTCTTTTTTTATCTTGTGGGAGTGTTCCTTCATGTAGATATGATATGATGCGATTATGCCAGTTCCAAGTTAAATTCATAGAATGTATCTCGATTTGGTCTGTTGATGAGTGGAAGAGGGTGACCACATTCTCCTTGGTGATGTTTTTAGTTGCTGCCGACAGTTTGGCGAGGCCATCTGCTTTGATATTTTGCGCTCGGGGAATTTGGTCGAATCGGCAGTCGGCGAATTCTGACAGCAGTTTGTGGATTTTGGTCTGGTATTTCTGCAACCTTGTTCCTTAATCTGGAAAGTCCCAGTGACTTGATTTACAACGAGTTGTGAGTCACAACGGAGGATGATCCGCCGAGCACCATACTTGAGAGCCAACTTTAGTCCTGCAATTACGGCCTCATACTTGGCCTTATTGTTAGTCATTTTGGAGCAACATAAAGATTGATGAATCACTTCGCATGTTGGTACTTCGAGTACGAGTCCCAGTCCCGATACCGAGGCATTAGGATGCGCCATCGGTGTAGAGGACTCAGAGGTCAGACCGGTCATGTGAAGTGTGAAGTTCTTCTTATTCGACTTCGGGCAGCAATATTTCCGCACTAAAATCGGCAACGAAGTTGGTGAGTACTTGTGACTTTATTGTGGTTCACGGTTAATATGTCACATCATGCTCGCTTAATTCTATGGCCCACTTGGCCAACCTTCTCGATAGTTCGGGTTTGTGTAGGATACTCCTAAGGGTAAAAGTTGTTACTACCTTTATGGAGTGGCATTGGAAATACGGTCTAAGCTTTCGTGAAGCTATGACTAATGCTAGGGCCAGTTTCTCGAGGTGGGGGTACCTCATTTCGGCATCAACTAAGGTTTTATTGATATAGTAAATTGGAGATTGCGTACCTTTGTCTTCTCGTACTAGGATTGCACTTACCGCGACTTCGGACACAACAAGGTAGACTAAGAGGCATTCTCCTGAATCTGCCTTGGCGAGTAAGGGTGGTGAAGACAAGTATGCCTTTAGTTTCCTTAGGGCATCGATATATTCTGAATTCCATTAAAGTCCATTGTCTTTCCTTAACATATTAAGGAATTTGTGGCATCTATCCAATGATCGTGAGATGAACATTGATAAGGCGGCTATCCGTCCTGTCAGTTTCTGCACCTGCTTTTTGCTGGTCAGTGCTTTGGGTATTCCTTCGATTACTTTAATCTGTTCTAGGTTGACCTCGATGCCTCTATGGGATACCAGGAAATCGAGGCACATTTTTCGGGGTTCATTTTTATGTCGTACCATCTTAGTATATCGAAGGCTTCATTCAGTTAATCGATATGATCTTCTTTCCTTTTCGACTTAACTAGCACATCATCTATGTATACTTCCATTGTCCTACCGAGTTGGTTTTTGAACATTTTGGTTACCAATCTCTAATATGTCACCCCCACATTCTTTAGCCCGAATGGCATCACTCTATAACAGCATGTTCCCTAGTGAGTGATGAAAGTGGTTTTCTCCTGGTCTTCTTCTTCCATGAGGATCTGGTTGTAACCCAAATAGGCATCTAAGAAGCTGAGCAACTCGTGCCCTGCTGTTGCTCGATGAGCTGGTCGATGTGTGGTAATGGAAAAGAATCTATTGGGTATGCCTTGTTTATATTCATGAAATCTATACACATCTACCATTTTTCGTTCTTCTTTTTCACCATGGCCACATTAGCAACCCATTGAGGATATTTCGATTCTCGGACCAAACCATTCGCGAGCAGCTTATCGACCTCTTTGCTAACTGCTTCGTTAATAACAGCGTTGAACTTCCTTCTCATTTTCCATACCAACGGGTAGAGGGGATCGATATTTAGCTTGTGGGTGGCGATAACTTTTGGGATGCCTGGCATATATACGTGGGAAAAGGCAAACAGATCAGCATAGTCAGTTAAGAACTTATAGAACTTACCTGGTTTCGAGAGGTTGTGCCCGATATAAGCCTTTTTTGTACTGTCGTTTCCGTCCAACAGGACGGGATCAAGATTTTCTATCATTGATTCAGATGCTTCCATGATGTCGGGTTCCTTGATAGTGTCTGCCCGTACGTCAAGTCTAACCCCCGACATCGCTAATTGTTATGCTTCCGCACTTGCTATTTTGAGTTGTTGGGTATGTGCGCAATCTTAGGCGATGCGATAGCATTCTTGTGCAGTGTGCTGCTCCCCTCGAGTGTTGAATATTCCCCATGGGGTTGGAAACTTGATCGCTTGATAAAGACTGTAACGGACTACTCGCATGGCGTGTATCCATGAGCATCCTATGATGGCGTTGTAAGCCGTTTCCTGGTCCATGATGTGAAATGTTGTTTGCAGAGTGACCCTTCTGGCTAGGACCGGTAGCACTATTTCTCCAAAAGTCCGTTCAACTGCATTATTAAAATTTGTTAGCATTATACAATGCGATATTATTTTATTATTCTTTTTACATCGGTATCTGTGATACGTAAAGTGATAAATAAGAGCATTATAGTGAGGGAAGGATAAACCGTCGACATCTGACTTATCGAAAATGATATTGTCTTCGAGGTCATCATACCATTAGTAGGAGATTGATAGTTTGAGTTTATATGTGGTGGTGAATTTGACATGATTGATTGTTGCGCCAACGCCTCCTCCGATGATAATCTATATTGTGCGAGCGGGGGAGGGCAGTTTTTGAGGTCCCTAGGGTTGTTCGTGTCCGCGAGCGAAGTTAGCTCATCCTTGATCGCTTAGCAACTCTTTCATGTGTCCTTGGCCCAACATTCGCACTACCTCCTATCGTAGTCCTATGCAGTCTTCGGTTTTTTGACCCCTTTCTCGGTGGAACTCGTAGAAAGCACTTGACTTCCGAGTGCTAGGGTCTGACCTCATTTTTTATGGCCATTGCAACTTTGGACCGAGTTTCTCCAGTGCATACACTATTTCTGACAGGGAAACACAAAAATTGTGAGCATATAGGAGTGGAGGCATACCTTTCTCGTGTCGATGTGGTGTTGCGTGTCGAGGGGGAGAATTTGTGTACCGTGGTGGAGGCGGGGCAAACGTCCTAGTGTAAGGCTGATGCCTTTCTCGGCCGGGGCAAGGCCCCAACTAATCTCTTCGACCATCATTGCGACGATCTTTCCGTGCTTCGGCTTGAAGTGATGTCAACCATTGGTTCAGACCGTTGAGGTCATCCTTGTCGGCTCGTACCTCGACGCAGTAAGCATTATGGATTTCTTCCCAAGTAGTTGGAGAGTACTTCATGAGCATGCTTAGCAATTTTCTGGTCGCTCTCAACCCGTTCTTGTTCAGTTCTGGAAGGCCACTACCGCCATTCCTTCTGACACATTCGGCAGGCTCATTCTTACCCTGTTGAATCGAGCTAAGAAGTCTCTGAGTCCCTCGCTGTGCATTTTCCTTACGGCAAATATATCATTTACCCTAGATTCTACCTTTTTGGCTCCTGTGTGGGCAGTAATAAATTTATCTGCCATTTCCTCAAACATTATTATTGAGCGTGCCGGCAGTTGAGAGTACTATGGCAATGCTCCCCCAGTCCTTCTGTTAGAGTTTTGCTGAACTTTTTCAATAGTACCAATGGTACCTGCTCTTTTGAAAGATCGTTAACTTTCACAGCGGTAACGTAATGGATGATATGATCCTCTGGATCGGTAGTGCCGTCATATATCTTTAGGTAGGGTGGCATTTTAAAAGTCTTTGGGGTGGCGTAGGTGGCCGCTTCTTCACTATATGGTTGCTCGATAAATCGACCAACATCGCATTTTGGCAATAACTTTGGAGCGCTTGGTATTTTGTCCACCCTTTCTAGGTGTTCCTTCATTTGGTCGCGGAGTGCTTTATTCTTATTTTCCATCTCCTTCATCTTCTTTAAAACAGCTGCAATCATGTTATTACCTACGTCATTAGCGACATAAGTGTTACTTGTATGGGGGGAATCCTGCTCATCAGCGTTTATCGTGACATCTGCATGTGCATTATTCCTGTTATCTGTTTGGGAGGTTTTGTCAAGTATGGTGTTCAGAGTACTCGTTAGCCATTTTTCCAAAAATATTTGCACTACTTGTGGTGCCTCTCCTATTGCAGATATGGAGGCTTCCTTCTCGCGTGAAGCAGTTACACTTTCGTGCGGGGGAGGTGAATCGCCTCCCCTGGGTGTGATGCCCGGCGTTTCATTTTTGTTATCTTCCCTACTATCTTCATTGATGGTGTTCAGAAGGTTGGTTGTGATGCCTGCTATCGCTTTTAGTCTTACATCTCCTTTCCTTGCCATTGTTAGTTTACGCAAAGCTAGGAAGAGGTGGTTATCCCTTTCAAAAATCTAGATGAGACTAAGATCTTAGCTAAAGAAATCCCCACAGACGGCGCCAAATTGTTTGACCAAAAGATATTGAAACCTTTTTTATTAAATCAATTAAGAAAGTTGATGGGGTAAATCAATTAGATCTAGCTTGAAAGATGCTAAAGATGAACAATATTTCGGAGAAGAACAACAAATTATCAATATGATCGCCTTGAATGTAGAGAGATTTTGGAACAAACATTTAGTTTCAAGTAAAAGTCGTATTTTGATCTCATTCGTGTCCCCCTTTTTATAGAGTGTTCGTTCCCCTTTTATAGGTGATAACGCCAAACTATGCCTTGTAAAAAGACACGCACGGGCGTAGCAAATATAGTCTGAGTTATTCTGCCCAGAGTCGAACCACAGAGAATTAACCTATCAATTACTCTTGTCGGATTTACTAAATTCACACAATCAATTTTTCCCAAACTTTGTACTTCACAGTTGATGATATATCTAACAATTAAACTGACAGTAAATAAAGCTGAAAGTTAACTAAGCTTTCTTGTTTATAATTGGAATAAGATCTAAGGTAATGGTTTCCCCCGTTGTTAATTTCCTTGGTTGAATATGTTTTATAACTGAGACTTAGTTGTCTCTATCAATCATGAACGCTCCAGCTATCATAAATCTTTCTCAAGCAATTATGATAATTTACTAGACGCACTTTCCCAAGCTTCGCTAGATAGTTTCACAAAACAGTTCACTTAGATTGCACCCGAGGTATCGTTATCTCTAATCTAACCTCTAAACCCTCGGTTATGACTCTCGTCTATACTCTGGGAGTGATGTTGTCCATACAATTACCTAAATATGCACTCTCTCTCAAGCAGATACATACTAAATATGAAGGAATAATTGAAGGCCCTTTCAACTAACCACAATCAATACGTAGATAAACAAATAGAGATTAACAACCAATTCCAAACTATATTAATATAACAACCAAGTCATCCCCAATGCGTTCCACCAAAAACCTTAGGTTAAAGTATTTAGCTACTCATAACAACGGAAGATAAAACTAATAGATTATTCATAATGGAAGAATTGCAAGAAAAATAGAAGAGAATAAGAACTATGATGTTTTGGGTGATCTCTCACACTTTTCTTCTTCCAAAAGTACTTTCAAATTAAGCCTCGCTATATTTTGGGCGAGTTTCTACATCTTATAAGGGTTTTACAAAAAGTTTCCCCGAATTGACACTTTGACCCCTGGAATTTCTAGCTTGTGAACAGTGCGCCGCGACCGCGGTGATGACCGCAGTGACGACCGCGGAAGGCACTGCCTTTAACCGCGGTGGCGATCGCGGTAAGCACTTCCCGACTTTTTATCTCCATATTCCTTCTCTTTTCGCTCTTTTGTATTCGGGTACTTCTTGAGTGAGTGTTTTCTTCACGTTATTGCCTACAAACACTTCATGTTGCTTTCTCACATCATATATTCCCTGCAAAACCAATTAGCACCAATTAAAGCATTTTCTTGGAAATTTACATTATAAAACAACAACAAAGCATGGACAATTAAGGTGTAAATAACAACTATATGGCCTATTATCATCACCCCACACTTAAATCATTGCTAGACCTCGAGCAATTCAACAGACTCCATAAAAATTCATTCCCTATGCTTTTCCCTCAACGACTCACACCATGAATATTTGACAAGAGTTACACCTAGTAGTGAGTAGCTTTTACCTCAAGAATTAAATCTTTGGTACCCTGCAACATTCGCACTTACTCAAACCACTCTACACAATATTCAAGACGCATCTTTCCTTTGTGAATCACATGCCCTCACATCACACAAGAGAGTAGTTCCTTATATATAATGATAGTGATAACAATTAGGAACTTAATTAGATAGAATTCGCTCATTCTCCAAAGAACATTCACGTGACACAAAGATGCACCATAAGCTTGCCCATAGTGTAGTACTCGACTAATCGAGCTCATTCAATCTTAGATCAATTAGGATTTTATTTGGTTGTAATGTAGGCTACGGGATGGGTAGGATACATTTAGATATAAAAGTGGCTACACCTCCCTAAGCACTTTAATACATACATTTTTAACATTCAAACCCTATACTTCTGTCAAACCAAAATTCCACCTTCACATCAATGTAAATTTCCACTTTTCTTCTTTAAACACACTTACGTCAAGAGGCACCACTTATCAAGGAAATACATTTTTTTTTAATTTTATTTTTAGTGGCTCTTCCTTTTCTTTCAAAACAGTATACTTTTCTCCTTATTCAATTAGTTCCACTCAAAAGCCAAACCAACCACCCCACACTTTAACTTTTACAAAGTTCATAACAATTCAAGTGCTCATGAGAGGTGAAAAGGTTCAAATAGATGGTTAATTCAAACAAATGGGTAAGTCTTGTAATGTGGTTGCTAAAGAAAAAGGATTATAGGCTCAAAAGGGTTAGCTACGGTATATAACAATTAGATGGGTCAAATATACATATCTAGTATATAACAATTAGATGGGTCAAATATACATATCTATGTTAACAAAGAAATGTCTATATCACTTTTAAGACTGAATGAAGCTACTATTTTGCTTTACAAAAACACATGGCAAGTTCTAGGCATCAAATGTACACCATGGAATACAGTAACACTCACACACACATGGAACATGACTCACTCTGGATTAGTTTATCAAGACATTTCTTTGAGTATTCAAGTTAGGTACAAACATCCAATTTTTAAGGCACTTAAATAAGATTCAACCCTTGAAGCTGAGCGTTACACTCTAGCGTTTGTGTTCAGGTGTAAGAACGCTACGAGTTTTCCTTCTTCAATTTTTTTAACTCGTTACCCGTTAATCCTATCCTAAAACAAGAAAAAAAAGCAAAATCTACCTATACCCGGTTCAAGTTAAACACTTGGAAAAGAACCGTGGCCCTAAGAAAAACCAAGGGGGGGGGGGGTTACTACATTACCTAAGAAATAAAAAAAATCTTTTTGGTATTTTCTGTAGACTAGATTCCCTCAAGAAAAATTGTCTAAAGAATCTGTCATTAGGAAGAGTCTTAAATTTTTTTTTCTCGACTTAGTCCCTCAAGAACCCCGCCGAAAGAGATCTATCGTCCGGACAAGTCGCTTACTATTTTAAATTTCCTAAAATAAAACTGTTACTCTATTTCTAAAGCACTAACACAAAGCAAACCAAGAGCAACAAATAGATAATTTTCACAAGTACTACATACAACGAAGTTTCCCCCACCCCACACTTAAAATGAAGACATGTCCCCATGGCGTGACAATATAAAAAGTAGTGAGGTAAAGGAACTTCCCTGAAGGGTCATTCTTGATCTGAAACTGTGTCTGGGTTCACATTACAGGCGTGACCCAGAGCTCTCAACCAGCCCATGAACTTCTTTTCTGACTTCACCTATCGGTCAGTCACAACATCAATGCGGGTACCCAAGTCAGCGACGGAGGTCCACAGTTCAGTCATCTCCTACTTCCAAGCAGCCATGCGAGTACTCCTGCGTGGCTGTGATGAGCCTGCCTCGTCCTCTCTAGGAGGGGTTGTGATCTCAGTAGCTTCAGCATTATCAGCATCATCTTCACAGTCAGACGAGTCATCACTGTGTTGTATCGGCCTTCGTCCCTCTTGTCCAATTTTTTTTGCCCGGAAAGGAGTTTTTATAGGTAATTTCCCATCAACTCGAGAGTTCTCAGGAACATTAGCAAGGCAACATAGACGGGTGACAAGTGAAGGGAAGTAGTGGCATTTGATTAGTTCGGGCGATCGGATGAACATTTCTTCATAGAGGACTCGGGTAACATCAAACCCTTGGTGAGTTATGAAGTAGTAGATCATAGTGGCTTGTGGCCCATTTACATTGGTGGTATTGCTGGATGGTAGCAACCGATTAGTGATGACAGTGAGCCAACATTTGTCCTCCCAAGTAAGAGACTTGGAGTGTAGAGTCGTCGGTTGTGCTACCCATTTGGGTTGTCTGCCAGGTATACAGATGACCTCCAAAATGCTATCCCAATCAACCGCCGGGCGACTAGCCATGACGTAGTGATCGTCACCCATGAATGTGGGGAGGTTATAAGCTCTACGGATGACCTCCATAGAAGCATTAACCTAGGTGTTATGCACAGTCACAACCCCGGCCTCGTGTTCCGGCAGGTTTGCATAAAACTCCCGCACTAGCAGAATGTTGGCCTCCTCAGGAGCCTCAAAGAAAATGTCCAGTTGACACCTCCTTAGCTTATTAAACATGTTGGGGCACTCCTGCACCAATGTCTTCCTATATATATGGACTTCATAGAGTAACTTCTTTTCAAGTTTTTAATTGTACCTTGTCTCTGCTTCTTCAGAGATGAAACGAGTGCTATCAAACCGTGGTGCACTAGTTTGGCCCCTAGCTCGTGAGGAGCCTCCTAGGCCACTAGCAGAGGACCCGGTGTTTCATCTCTTACGTGAAGAACTCATATTACCTATCAAAACAAAGAAACGCATATTAGGATGAGCCTAAAATGTGTGACTATGGGTGGTTACTCAGACTTCACCACAATCATGTCACAACATCTCCTTATAACTCCAATGAGATAATTTCCCAAACACCTTGTGGGCAAGGTAATTAACTTCATATTCATGGCCCATGGGAATCAAGAAAACTTTTCCAATTCAATTATTCACTACACCAAAACATTCCACACTTGCTACAAATAATCACCCACCAACAACACCCTTTCAAGATTCAATAAACGGCCTCTTCACCAACATATCCAACAACAATGAATTTACACTACAGAAGAAGAAAAAATAAAAAAAGAAGAAAAAATAAACAAAAATCCTAGCACTAATACTATATTATACACATTAAACTAGTATACAACACAATAGATGGGAAGAAAAAAGGATGGGGGGTCAGGATTCATACCTTGGCGGAGGGATAATTGGGTCTTGTGAAGGAGAGGGAGAAGATGAGAATATAGAGGGTGGGGAGTTAGGGTTTAGAGAGAGAGAATGGGTATTTGAGGGGGGGTCGTGTGTTTTGTTTAGGGGGAGGGTAGGGTGTATTGTTTTAATTTGAAGAGAAGAAGGGAAAAATAATGAAGAAAACAAAAAAAATAAAAAAAATAAAAATTTTGCGACCTTACCCGACAGCGGTTGGCTCCGCGGTTGGCACCGCAGTTTGAGGTAGTGCCTCCCGCGGTCAACGTCGCGGTCGCGGTGAATTTTTTTTGTCTCCAGTGATTGCCGCGGTCCGTTCCGTGATTTGAGACAGTATCTCCCGCGGTTGAATTGCGGTCCGCGCCGCGGTGCACGACCCCCTTTTTTTGTCTTCTAAACATGAAGTTACATACTACACTTACAACATATTTGTGGGTTGCCTCCCATGCAACGCCTGATTTAACGTCGCAGCACGACGCAAGTAGTTGACCCATCATTCCTCATTCGCGTATTGGGGTTCTTTCAAATTGATCATCATTGTATCCCCTTTTTCTTCAGCTATTCCAAGGTAATGTTTCAACCTTTACCCATTTACTGAGAACTTGTTTGTCCCATCTTCTGACTCGATCTCAACATCTCCACTTGCGAACATTTGTACCACTCTAAATGGTCCTGACCATCGGGACTAACGTACCCGGAAACAATCTCAACCTTGAATTATACAGTAATACCTTATCACCGGGTTTGAAATCTCTGTCCACAATGTGTTTATCATGCATCTTCTTCATTCTTTCCTTGTATATCCTCATGCTTTCAAATGCTTGATATCTAAATTCTTCCAGCTCATGCAACTCTATCAGTCGATTTTGTCCAGCTGCGTCAGGATCCATGTTCAATTGCTTTAATGCCCACCAAGCTCGATGTTCTAGCTCTAGAGGCAGATGACAGGCCTTCCCAAATACCAACTTGTATGGTGACATACCTATTAGTGTTTTGAACGCAGTTCTATAGGCCCATAGTGCGTCATCAAGGTTCTTTGCCCAATCAGTTCGTGTGGCATTCACCGTCTTGGTTAGTATACTTTTTGTCTCCCCGTTGGACACTTCAACCTGCCCACTAGTTTGTGGATGGTAAGGGGTGGCCCCCTTGTGGCGTACATCATATTTTGCAAGTAGTTTCTCGAAGGCTCTATTATAGAAGCGAGTGCCCCTGTCACTGATGACCGCTCTTGGTGTCCCAAACCTTGTGAATATGTTCTTTTTCAGAAATCCTACCACCACTCTTGCATCATTAGTGGGCAACGCTGCAGCCTCTACCTATTTAGACACGTAGTCCACAGCAAAAAGGATGTATTTATTGCCAAATGAGCTGACAAATGGACCCATAAAGTCAATCCCCCAAACATCAAACACCTCTACCTCTTGAATTGGGTTCATTGGCATCTCATGGCGATGGGAAATGTTTCTAGTCCGCTGGCATTCATTGTAGCCTTTGACCTAGAGGTGTGTATCTAAACACAGTTGGCCAAAAGAATTCGGCCTCTAGCACTTTCGCAGCTGTCCTGACCCCTCCAAAATGTCCTCTATATGCTGATGCGTGATAAGCCTGCAAAATTGAAAATTGTTCTATCTCGGGGACACACCTCCGGATAATATTATCAACACATATTCTAAACAAATGAGGATCGTCCCAATAATACATGCGGCAATCACGAAAGAACTTTTTCTTTTGGACAGATGAAAGGTCATATGGAACTATACCGCAGGCCAGGTAGTTTGCAAAATCTGCATACCATGGCGCATCTTCCAGAGTAGCTGCGAGCAGCTGCTCATCTGGAAAGGTTTCCAAAATCTCTTCGACCTCGATTGATTTTTCAGCTTCTTCAAGTCGTGATAGATGATCGGCGACTTGATTTTTTGTGCCCTTACGGTCACGAATTTTGAGGTTGAATTCTTGCAACAGCAGCACCCAACGAATCAAACTTAGACTCCTTCTTCTCAATTAGGTACCTAAGAGCTGCATGGTCAGTGTATACAATTACCTTGGAACCAATCAGATATGATTGGAACTTGTCAAAATCAAACACCACCGCTAAAATCTCCTTCTGTGTCACAGTGTAGTTGAGCTGTGCACCTCTTAGCGTTCTGCTTGCATAATAAATCGGTTGCATCAGCTTATCCTTTCGCTGCCCCAAGATTGCTCCTATAGCATAGTCGCTTGCGTCACACATGAGCTCAAATGGTTGCTCCCAGTTGGGTGCAACAATGATGTGTGCAGTTACCAACCTCTTCTTCAGTTCCTCAAATGCCAACCTGCAATTATTAGAAAACACAAAGGGCTGATCCTTTTCAAGGAGTTTGCATAATGGGTTAGCGATTTGGGAAAAATCTTTTATGAAACGCTGGTAGTACCCTACGTGCCTAAGAAAGCTTCTCACTGCCTTTACTGAAGTGGGCGGTGGTAGCTTTTCAATCACGTCAACCTTAGCATTGTCGATCTCAATTCCTTTTCTGGACACTCGATGTCCTAGGAATATCCCTTCTTGTACCATAAAATGACACTTCTCCCAGTTTAGCACTAAGTTTGTCTCCACGCATCTTTTGAGCACTCTGCTTAAGTTATGAAGACAGTCTTCGAATGAATCTCCCACCACGGAGAAATCATCCATAAAGACTTCCATAATATCCTCCACCATATCTGTGAAGATGGCTAACATGCACTGTTAAAAAGTCGTTGGTGCATTGCAAAGCCCAAAAGGCATTCTCCGAAAGGCAAAGATGCCATACGGACATGTGAAGGATGTTTTCTCTCTATCTTTGGGGGCTATTGATATCTGATTGTACCCCGAATATCCATCCAAGAAACAAAAGTGCGATCTTCCGGCCAGCCTGTTCAACATTTTATCAATGAAAGGCTGTTCAATTTTTGGTAATCCATGCAAATTCGCCACGCTGTGACTGTACGAGTTGAGATCAACATTGTTGTCATTTTTCACAATAGTCATTCCCCCCTTTTTCGGCACACATTGGACAGGGCTGACCCAATTACTATTAGAGATGGGGAAGATGATTCCCGCATCTAGCCATTTGATCACTTCCTTCTTTACAACCTCTTTCATGTTTGGTTTCAACCTTCGCTGATGTTCACTGGAAGGTTTGTGCCCCTCTTCCAGGAGAATCTTATGCATACAGAAGGCTGGGTTGTACCCTTTATGTCTGCCATGGTCCAGCCAATGGCAGTCTTGTTTTCCTGCAGTACCTGTAAGAGTCGTTCTACCTGCACATCTAGCAAACCGGATGATATAATAACAGGCAAGGTCGACCCAGGGCCCAAGAACACATACCTGAGGTAATTTGGGAGTGGCTTTAGCTCCAATTTGGGTGGTTCTTCTATTGATGGCTTTGTTGGAGGTGTAGCCCTTTTTCTAATTCGAGGGACTCAAATTGAGGTTCCCTTTTCCAGAATCCTCGGCCTTCAAGTGCCATAACCCATTCATCTAACCCTTCACCATCCATCTCTTCTAGATTTTTCAGACATGCTTCTAATGGATCGTTGACAGTCAGGGTTGTGTTGTCCTCTTGCAGAATCACATCTACTACATCCACTAAAGAGCAACTAGCATGTTCGTTGGGTCTTCTCATACATTACTGAACATTGAATATGACTTCTTCATCGTTTAGTCTCATTTTTAGTTCCCCAGTGTCACAATCGATCAGTGCTCTGCCAGTCGCCAAAAACGGTCTACCCAAAATGAGAGGTATCTCCTCATCTACCTGGCAGTCCAGAATAACACAGTCTACTGGGAACACGAACTTCCCCACTTGCACCAACACATCATCAAGAATACCAGTTGGCCTTTTAATCATGCGGTCAGCCAGCTGTAGCAGCATAGAAGTCGGTCTAGCTCTGCCAATGCCCAATTTAGTGTACAAAGCCAGCGACATCAGATTTATGCTGGCCCCCAGATCCTATAAGGCCTTTGCAAAGTCATAGCTCCCAATTGTGCACGGAATAGTGAAACTACATGGATCAGACATCTTTTGAGCCATCGGTCCTGTCACTACTGCACTGCAGGTCTGTGTCAGAGTCATAGTGAAAAGATACTGAAAATCAAACTTCCGTGACACAAAATCTTTCATCATCTTTGCATAACCGGGCATCTCCCTCAAAGAATCCATCAAAGGAATATTCAACTGAATCTGACGTAGCATCTCCATAAATTTCTTGTATTGAACTTCCTTCTTTTGTTTAACCAGTCTCTGAGGGAAAGGTGCAGGTATCACCCTCTGTGCATTGCTTGCTGGCTTCTCTATGTTGGAATTTTCTGGCACAAGAGGTGCCATCTGTTCTGCAGCTTGCTCATTCATCTTTTCTTTCTCTTGACTCTGCTCAACCACCACTTCAGTAAGCTCTGTCGGTTCCTCCACCTCTAATGGAATTAGAGTGACTGTCGTACTCTCCTTCCTGGATTGTAGATTCTCATGTTCTCTATCTAAATCTCTCCCATTCTGGAGACTTACTTCCATCAGCTGATTTGGGTTTTGCTCCTTGGGGTTTATGTTAGTGTCTGCAGGCAAGGTTCCTTGAGGACGGTTGTTCAAAGCCATGGACAGCTGTCCCAGCTGCGTTTCTATGTTCTTTATGGCTGAATCATGCACTGCCAATTTTTTCTACACTTTATTATTTGTCCCAATAAGTTGTTGAAGCATACCCCTAATTTCCACCATATTGTTATCTTGCTGCTGAGAAGGCGATTGATAAGCTAATTGTTGCTTATTTTACTGTGGATAGCCCTGTAGTTTCTGATATGGTACTGTCACTAATTGTGTTTGAGGGTGCATACCCCCAGGCTATTGCATATTAGGCTTGTACTGCTGATTTTGCTGCGGTCTCCATTGCTGTGTTCCCTGTCTCTGCCCCCCATAGTTGTTGACATAATTCATATCCTCTTGTGCCCCTTGATTATCACCTTCTTCGCTCCATAAACACACATACGACTGATTAATACAAGGTTTATACAGTCATCCATTTGTTGTATCAACAACGTGCACCTGTTTTGTACCCATCTCGTCAATCTTCTTTTTTAGTATGGTTACCTGGGTCATGAGTGTGGCCATGTTCTCTGCATGCAAATTATTAGGATCAAGAGGGACTGAAAGCACTATGGGTGCCAGCGTTGTACCTCTAGTCATCCACCCCGAATTTTGTGACATCTTATCGAGAAGGATCTTGCACTCGGTTAATGTTTTACTTAAGAATGCACCTCCAGCTGAAGCATCCACATTCGCTTTCAAATTGTCAGCTAGCCCAATGTAGAATCTTGGCCGAGCATCTGATCTAGAATGCCATGGTGAGGATACTTCACTAGTATCCCTTTAAGTCTTTCCCAAGTTTCTTGCAAGGACTCAGTTGGTTGCTGCTTATACTGCAATATTTCATCAATCTGCCTTGCAGTCTTGTTAGACGGATAGAACTTGTTCAGGAACTGCTTGACTAACTCCTCCCAGGTAGTGATGGAGTTGATAGGGAGCGAATTTAGCCAAGTCTGGGCTTCCCCGGTTAAAGAGAATGGAAACAGTAGTAACTTGATAGTTTCCGGAGTCGCATTTAGCTGCCTTTGGGTCATACAAATTGACAGAAAATTTTTCAAGTGTTGCTGCAGGTCTTCAATGTGTGACCCAGAGAACAATCCTTTATTCTGCAGCGGATGCAGTATATTGTTGGTTATCTGGAATGTCTCCGCTTGAATTGCAGGCACGGATATGGTAGTGGCCAGGTTATCAGCTGTGGATTGTGCCCAGTCATAAAGTGCAGCCTCGGGCACAAGAGGTGCCACTACTCTTGCGTTTGGGTTTGTTGGTGGATCCCCAACGTTTCCGTTGACGTTGTCTACGTCACCCATGTCAAATTCGAGTTGGTGTGATTGTTGGGATTATTGAAGTCTCTTGTTGGCACGGTTCAATGCCCTGAATGTTTTCTCGGGGTTTGAGAGTCCTTCTAGCAGTTCTCCAGTCCTCGAAGAACTTCTAGGTATACACCTGATTTCCACAAGAGTTCAAACGTTAGAATTTCAATGAAAAATTGGGTGTAGAGAAAACTGACTACACTGAGAATTTTTTTTGTATTTCTTTCAATTGTAATTGATAACACCGTTAATTCCCCAGCAACGGCGCCAAAATTTGATAACGCCAAACTATACCTTGTAAAAAGACACACACGGACGTAGCAAATATAGTCTGAGTTATTCTGCCCAAAGTCTGACTACAGAGAATTAACCTATTAATTACTCTAGTCGGATTTACTAAATTCACACAATCAATTTTTTCCAAACTTTGTACTTCACAGTTGATGATATATCTAACAATTAAACTGACAGTAAATAAAGCTGAAAGTTAACTAATCTTGCTTGTATAGAATTGGAATAAGATCTAAGGTAATGGTTTTCCCCGTTGTTGATTTTCTTGGTTGAATATATTTTATAATTGAGACCTAGTTGTCTCTATCAATCATGAACGCTCCAGCTATCATAAATCTTTCTCAAGCAATTATGATAATTTACTAGACGCACTTTCTCAAGCTATGCTAGCTAGTTTCACAAAACACTTCAGTTAGATTGCACCCGAGGTATCGTTATCTCTAATCTAACCTCTAAACCCTCGGTTATGACTCTCGTCTATACTCCGGGAGTGATGTTGTTCATACAATTACCTAAATATGCACTCTCTCTCAAGCAGATACATACTAAATACGAACCGATAATTGAGGGCGCTTTCAACTAACCACAATCAATACGTAGATGAACAAATAGAGATTAACAACCAATTCCAAACTATATTAATATAACAACCAAGTCATCCCCAACGGGTTCCACCAAAACCTTAGGTTAAAGTATTTAGCTACTCATAACAACGGAAGATAAAACTAATAGATTATTCATAATGGAAGAATTGCAAGAAAAATAGAAGAGAATAAGAACTATGATGTTTTGGGTGATCTCTCACACTTGTTCTTCTTCCAAAAGTACTCTCAAATTAAGCCTTGCTATATTTTGGGAGAGTTTCTACATCTTATAAGGGTTTTACAAAAAGTTTTCCCGAATTGACACTTTGACCCCTGGAATTTCTGGCTTGTGAACAGTGCGCCGCGGCCGCGGCGTCGACCGCGGTGGCGATCGCGGTGAGCACTGGCCGGCTTTTTATCTCCGCATTCCTTCTCTTTTCGCTCTTTTGTATTCGGGTACTTCTTCAGTGGGTGTTTTCTTCACGTTATTGCCTCCAAACACTTCACGTTGCTTCCTCATATCTTATATTCCTTGCGAAACCAATTAGCACCAATTAAAGCATTTTCTTGGCATTTACATTAACAACAAAGCATGGACAATTAAGGTGTAAATAACAACTACTCCCTCCGGTCCAAAATAAATAATTTTTTGGCCTTTTTCTTGTGGTCCAAAATAAGTGATTTTTTCAAATTTCAAGAATGAATTAATTATTTTTTTCCTACATTGTCCTTGGAATAAATAATGTTGGAATATGTGTTAGGAGTGTTTATGTGATATAGTAAAGGTTAATATGGTCAATTCTTTTGCTAATTAATGTCAAAAGGTGGATTTCTTAATTTGTGTGAAAACATCCAAAAAATCACTTATTTTGGACCGGAGGAATTATATAGCCTATTATCAATAGGGGACAACATCCCTTCTTAATCTCAAAAGAAAAAAGTACTACTTAAAGAATATTTCAAAAGCATATTCCCATAGTTTCCTATCACGCTAACATGACTACAAACATCGTGCGTTCGCTAGCCACCGTTGATCGTCGTTTATAACGACTATCCTCAAGAAGCAATATCGCAGGGACCTCGCTCTCTATCACACTTGGTTTCGATCGTGCTCGTCCAAATTTCGACCCATACAATTTTCGCCTTAGTTTAATTCTGTACTGCTTTCGAATATATGTTGAGAGATATAGCAACGTTACATCCCATAAGAGTATAAATTACCTACGATATTGTGCAAATTTTTTTAGTGTTACAATTAACTGGTTGTATTATGTTATCACTTTATTTTTTAAGTTACAAGAAATGGATAATATGACATGCATAGATAATTAGATGTCATTATGAATTAACTTATTCTAAAAGTTAAATATTTTTTTACACTGTTAATGCACAAAATATAGCGTACTCATCCTATATTATGGTTATCTAAGTCTCTAGTACTAGTATATATTCTAGTACCGTTAAAAATACTATTAGCATACTTTTTAAAAAGAAACGATAGGAGAAGAAGACGAAAACATAACAATCCTTAACGATATCATGCTGTTTGTAGGCATATAAATTTTACTTAAATTAAATTCATAAAATAATTTGGATTATATTTTAAATTCGAGATATATTGGTCCAAATAAATATGTGGGCTAATATAATTGAATTAATTATATAAGTCCAATATATGGATTAAATAAATAAGTCATAATCCATTGGGCTAGCCCATTTAATTGGGCTAAAGTGATGAGCCCAATTCATTAGGCCCAAGATGTCATCTTCCTAGAGGCCCAGTTTGGTGCCACGTGTCAAATGACGTGGCGCGCCAAGTCAAGCGAAAGAGCCAATAGGACCATGCCACGTGTCAAAATGACAAGGCATGCCCAGTCA
>MU751571.1:38722-53081 GCA_026770625.1 Nicotiana glauca
TCAAGTTCAAGCTCAAGAACGAAGAACAAGTCAAGTTCAAGCTCAAGAACGAAGACCAAATCAAGTTCAAGTTCAAGCAATCAAGCCCAAGCTCAAGAACAAGATCATCGTTCGTGGCAACAAACATAGATTCAAGATCAAGCTCCAAGGCCCTTGAATTTATTTACTATTGAAAAGAAGAATCAGATGAATCATAGAGATTGTACACTCAAATATTCAAAATCAAATACTACGATTGTTGCAATATTTTTCGGTCTTGATTTTATTTTCTCGTCCGCAAATTTATTGTCTACACTGTTCATTAGAGCCATGTAAGTGACTTCAAAATTTGAACTTTTGAAGCAGGTAACGTTTGAAAACTGGGCTGGAAAATGTTAAAATTATTATAATTGTTTATATGACACAAAGTCAAAGAATGTCCAGCTGCTTGTTGTGCGAGAGATGGAACTTAAAACAATGACTTATTATTTTTAAAAGAAATTGTACCAAGTTTTTCTCTGGTAAAGAAACGTCCTTGTCCGTTGAAAGCAACAAAAAAAAAAAGAAGACCTTTTTTAAGAAAAAAAGGGATTTGTCTTTGTTGACAAAATTAAACAGAATGGAATCAATGGATATATTATTTTGTAATTACTTCTCTGTATTTACTGTTATATTTTTTATTTAAATTATCTACAGATGCCATAAATACATTTCAATAGATAGTGTCCCGAAGCTTATCAATTCGTCTGCAAAACTAATGTTGGTAAAAGCAAATTTGACACTGTTTCTTGGCCATTATTAATTATAGCTTTAGACAGATAATACGTTAATTGAGGAAAACAAACATGCGAAGATAGACGAGTTAAAGACAAAAGTGCGAATCTTTAACAAATCTAAAACTGGGCCATGATCAAACCTAATCCTTCGTATGTGTTGGAGATCAAAGCTCTCAGATGCCACGTTGACGTGATTGCGATCATGGCCCATTATATCCATCTAGCTGCACCTCAATCTACCCCACTTCATTTTTTTTCTTCAGTTTTTAGTAAAAAAAAGTTTTAGAAAATTATTTTTCAGGTATGAATAATGGGTCTTTTTAATTAATTAGGAAATATTTAGAATGGGCTAACAAAACGATGACATGTGTCCCTCCGTTAACTCAAAGGGCATTTGTGAGCAAAAAACATTAACGGAAGGGCATATTTAGCCCAATAAGTGGATGAATGACATTATTGTACCAAAACGAACAGTTCAGGGACAAATCTGATCCTTTTCCGTAGGAAAAATATTAGATAATGAGTAAGTTTTTATCTCTCTGTATATAGTCTACCGCTTCCCTTTCTATTGGCTACCAGATATGTGTGTTACAACAAACTTTTTACTGGCATGTGCTTGGATTAGCTTTAATCATGGCATGGAGTATCATTACAGAAGCGGAGGAATTGTGACTGCATGTGATATTTTTAGGCCAAAAGAGTGTTCCAATTTCTAATGCTTCTTCCCTTCTTTCTTTGGGGGGTCAATTTTAGTCTCCTTTCATCCATTTCAATTCATTTCTCGCTAGTTTTTACCATAGCACTTCACTTTTGGGTAAAACAAACAAAATAACAAAATATCTTTCTTCAGTTCTGGGCTCCAGCAAACTTCACAAGTGCCGGAGAAATTAAAAAATAGCCAGACTTATCACTGGTCGTTGAAAAATAGCCAAGTTTCAAAAGTCATCGAAATTTAGCCACTTTAAATCTGAGCGAAAACACTGTTCAAAATCCGAAAAAATACGCCCGCAAATTTTACGGGAGTTCCAGAATAACTATGCTGGAACTCTCGCAAATTTTACGGGAGTTCAAGTATAATTATGCTGGAACTCTCGCAAATTTTACGGGAGTTCCAGCAAGTATAATTGTCCAGTATAATATACTAAAGTTTGGAGCACTGGTGCTCCAGTCTCCCGCAAATTTTACAAGAGTTAGCAAAGTACCCCGGTCCAGCATAATATGCTGGAGTTCGTACACAAATGCACCAGAACTCCCGTATATTATACTGGACCGGTCCCTGTTGCAGCAAAATAGTGGCTATTTTTCATTGACTTGGTAAACGCTGGCTATTTTTCATTAACCAGTGTAAAAACTGGCTATACCATGATATTTTAACTGCAACCCTGGGTCAGCATGTCGATGGGCTTCAGACTCATTACGAAATTCAAAAATAGCCAAACTTACGAGAGGTCATAGCCACAGTTTCAAAAGTAATCGAAATTTACCCACTTTTCATATAAAGATAAATCTGAACGAAAACACTGTTCAAAATTCGAAAAATATTCCATCATAATATATTAGAATTCCAGTATAATATACTGGAGTTCCAATATAATATACCGGTCCATCATAATATGCCGGAAGTTCATGCACAGGTGTTCCAATCTCCAGTATATTATGTTGGAACTTTCCGTATTGCAGCAAAATAGTGGTTATTTTTCAATGACTTTGCAAACGTTGGCTGTTTTTTAATTACCAGTCCGAAAACTATTTTTTAATAATATTATTATTATTATTATTAATATTATGCGAACCAACAGTTTAGACTTTTGAAAATAGCATAAGCTAGCCAGTTTTCGAACTGGTAATTAAAATATAGCCAGTATTTGTAAAGTTATTGAAAAATAGCCACTATTTACTGCAACACGGAATGTTCCAGCATAATATACTGAAGATTGGTATACTTGTTCATAAATTCTAGCATATTATGTTGGAGCTCCAACACATGAAAAGTTCCGCCATAATATACTAGAGATTGGAGCACATATGTATGAATTTTCATCATATTATCTTGGACTAGTATATTATGCTAGAACTCCAGTATATTATGCTGGAAGTCCAGTATATTATACTGGAACACTAGTATATTATTCTGGAATTTTTTCTGAATTTTGAACAGTGTTTTCGTCATATTTATCTTTACATAAAAAGTGGCTAAAATTCGATTACTTTTAAAACTGTGACTATTTTCAATTACCACTTATAAATCTGGCTATGTTTGAACTTCACCTTTTGGACTTGGATGCTTTTATTTCTGAAAAATGACATTGTATAGTCGCTCTTAAAACAATAGCCGAAATTATATATATTTTTTGAATATATATACATTTCTGTATGTTATATACAAAAATATAAATTTTAATACTTTTATGACTTCCGGATATAAATAATTTCGCATGCATGCTAAAAGTGATATTTGCCCCTTTTTTGGTCTGCACAAAAATTGGACAAAATTTACAACTCGCCACTTTTCTCATGTTGTTATTAAGCCATTATCATATAGTTTTAAATTTTACTGGTGAAACTCTATGGTATTTTTCCGAAAAGTAGTTAATCCGTGTTATTACTATAAAAAATAAATAAATTATGCACATTATGTTTATTTAAAATATCAGTATATGTAGGAGTAAATTATACTAATACTTAATCGACTTACATTTATTATCTTCGTGTGGATTAAAAAAAAAAAATCCCAAGTGCATCCACCTATAATTTTCTTAATCTTTATCCACACAAATTCGTTTGTAGTTTTGACTTTTGAATAACTTTTTAATTGCAAAATTTCCCATATCCAAGAAAAAGGCCGTTATCTCAATTCTCACTAACGATCTTAATGGGGGCATTTTCATTTATATTCCTTTTGGGGTCGAAGTTATACTAGCACTGTACAAAATCTTACAAAGTGTATCTGCTCGGATCTGAAATAATTCAATCCCTTTAATGTAATTTCAAAAATTAAATTTGAAGTAGTTCAATCTCTTCAATGCAACTTCAGAAATCAAATCTAAATGTGCTTCTATTTTTCAAATGCAACTTCAAAAATTTGAATCTTAAGTAGTTTAATCTATTGAATGCAACATCATATTTCGAATCTTTAATACTGAAATATAAATTTGTTCTTCGAATTTCAACAATTCAATACACGATTCAATGCCCAAATCTAATCCAAATGAGCTCAAATTTGGAACATAACTTTCAAATATTATAAATAACAAATCTCAATCATCAAATTGTCAAAATAACAATAAAATTTAATAATTGTTTTACAACTAAGAAGAAAAAGAAACTCTAAACACAAAGAAGAAGAAAACAACGGTAAAGAAGAAAAGAAAAGTATATGTATTTCAAGTGATTCAAAAATTCGGTATCAATTAAACATTTTTTTTAAAAGTGAGTACAAATTCAATCAGTGACACAAAACTAGGCACCACACAGAAATTGGGATCTTTACATAAATAGCCAGTCATATTCATTTTTTATTTTTTAAAGCCATATACATCAATTATGTATTCATTATATATAATTATACATATATAATATATAAATTATACATATATTATACCGTCAGCGGCTATTTTTAATTTAGCCGATTTAGTGGGTGGCTATTTGGGTTAGTTCTTCAAAATTTTACATCCTAATGGGCTCCAAAATTATCTTACTAGACTAGCTCCAGCCTCCTGGCCCATCAGGCAATCCGACGAGACAAGCCAGACTATTTCGATTTGCTGAACCCTAAACCCTTCCCTTGCAATTACAACTGCAGAAGAAATCCTTAAGTCTCCCTGTTCGCATAGCTATGGCGAAGAACAGAAACAAGAATAAGAAAAATGGTCGTGCGGCTATGGATGTATCCTCTGACAAGACGGTCACGGGTCCCCAAGGTAATTAACTACTGTAATTTTCACCGTCTTCGTTATCATTCTCTTACAAAAATTTCCGTAATTCCTGTTGAGTCATTATATGTCTACTGCTTAATTTCAGAAATGGATACTTCAGAGTCAGCAGCTCCAAAACCACATGTAGGTGGATCACATAGGTCAGTTGTTTAATGCTCAATTTGTGTTATAAATACTTAATGATTAGCAATCAAACTTGGCGCTCTCTAGAAAAATTGAGTAAGGTGTGCTTTGTACATACTCCAGTAATTACACTCTCATGTATAATAAAATTCATAAAATTCTGAACTATTCTTGAGACAGTTTGGGGAAAAGAATAGTTTTTATCTAGCCAAGTTTGGCTGCTTTATATTCTTTACCTAGGAATTCTGTCCCTCTTGTGATGTAACATATCACTTATCTGTAAACAGAAAAATGGATAAACATTGACTTTCAAATGTAAATAAAAGCCTTATGAGCTAATTCCTATCTGATGAACATGCGCGTAGAAGCACGTTGTAATGTGTTGAAACATATTTCAAGAGTATGTTTGTTCACTAGCAATTTTTTGGGAACAGGGTTTGTTCGCTGGCAATTTTACTTTGTTTCATTATGTTGTATGATCATAAGAATTGACTCCGAAATACCTAGTATATTTTATAATCAGTACCCCTTGTTATCATATTAATTTTTGAAAGACTGATATACTATTATCATAAAAAGTGGCTTGGCGTGCTTCATAGGAATTACTAATAGGATAAGATCACATTATGCAAATTAGTCTACTTTGAGAATATATATATATATTGTTTTTAAGTTCTCCCATCACTATGCATATGCTTGTACCATCTTTTTTTGGAGAGCAACATATGCAGTCAGATGTCATTGCCACTCCTTGTAGTTTTTGGGATGCTTCTTTTTCTACCTGTACCAAATGTCAATACCCAGTTATTCCTTGATAGTTTATCCATTGGGACTGTCATTGCTCTTGGATGGCTCTATTGACTTGCTATGAGACAAGATTATCTTAATTCACGAACATGGTAAAGGATAAAAAGGAAAGGATCTTCGACTCTATTGTGGCTCTTTCGGCAATGATCCTTGATTTAACTGGAAGTGATAATTTACATAGCTTTGTAGGAAGGGCTCACTTTGCTAGGAGATAAGCTGCAGATATCAGAAATGAGAATCTTCGTCATCAGGATCTTAATGTTGATCTCTCTGAGAAACATTTTTTTGGTGTTCTTTTTCCCTTCCTTTTGTTGTTGTAGGGTGGTATTCGAGTTTTGCTGATTGGATTTGCTGTTAAGTCTACCAAGGGTTTAGTAGTACCGGTGTTGAAGCTGTATATATGTGCGAATAGTCGTGGGTTGATTTTGTTGTGAGGCGGTGAATAAATGCTAATTGACCCAATTGACCGAGTAGTGCAACCGGAGGTAGATAGTTTATAGGTGTGCCGGTCAGTTGGTGATTTTTCTTTAGTTTCTATTTATGCATACACTGCATTTGGCCTGTCTGTGTAGGTAACGTGGTAAATGGAAAAGGCATCTATCCTAAGATGCTTCTGCACCTTAGAAGTCAGTGGTTGGACACTGTTCACTTGTGTCTACACGTCCACCATACTACTTGCTATTACATAACGTCTGATTCACGCCGTGTATTAGAAGCTGACAACTCTAACTTCCTCCCTTGGTATCCATGCGGCTCTAGCTCCAATGTCTGAAGCGACCCCTAAACCGTCCATTGCCTCAAACCAGGTAGGGTGATGACAAAACATATGAAGCATTTTAGTCTTGTTATTTAGGGGCTGCAAAAAGAAGCGCAAGGAGTTGATGGAGAAGTTAAGAAGTTCATGAGGTTAACACCTCTTTTTGTCAATAATATGAAGCGAAAGCTAAATAAGAAGTGACAATTAAAGCTTCTTGCATGCAGGGGCAGATTTAGGGGGCGGTCTTACTGGGCAAAATATGTTTTTTACCTCTTTATATTATGTTTTGAATCCCCTTTGACACAGCCTAAAAGCATAGCTTAGTGGTCAAGGGGTGTTCAAAACCTTTGTGAGGTCATTGGTTCAATCCCCACTAGGTACAATCTCTTTTAATTTTTAATTTTTTTCTTCCTTTTTTGATCCCCTTAGTGGAAATCCTGCCCCTGCTTGCATGTGTGTATCTAGGGCGCAGGCATATTTACACTTGGAATTCCTCACTTTATTTTTCCCCTCACGTCATATATTTGCTATTGCAGAAAGATAAAGGGAGTACAGATGAAAAGGTCAAAGAATGTCCGGAAAATGAAGGCCATTGCCAAGGCTATTTCAAAAAATGAGAAATTGGAGGAGAAAGTCACGAGGAACGAAAGCAAGATTGAGAGAACTCAACATGCCAAAAAGTTATATGAATAAATGGATGATTCTTTTGTCTGATTAGTTATGGAAGAGTGATGATTTTGCTTATTAATGTTCACTCCAAGTGCTTGTCAATGTAAAAGTTATATCTTCTTCATTATAATTGTCTAGTGTTCTTTCGCCAAAGCTTGTCAATGTTTTTGCATTTTCGAGTAACGATAGCGTGCAAATACTACTAGAATTGAGCGAAATGCCATATCGTTGGAAACTAACATGTGTAGCATGTGCCTGATCCAATTAAATATTAACTTGTTAAGGCAAATATTTTATAATAGAGGGATGAACTGTAAATTGTTAGGAGAAGTTCCAATACAAGGGTAACTCTAAACAATAATAAAAGTTTAAGGCTAAATTTGGATCCTTTCTATCGAAAAATTTGGATACATGAAGGCAACCAATTTCTAGTTGGAGCAAAAGTGAGCGATTTCAAATAATACATGGACAAATTTGAACAATTTGTCAAGTAAGTTTAACACGCAAGAACAGACTACAAAGTTGTCTTATACATAGTTGTAGACTTTAACATGATATGAAAGGATACTGATCTGTGTCATATATGAAACTTTAAGGAGTGTATACAATAAGTTGAAACTTTACAGGAGGTATGTGTAATTTTCCTTTAAAAGAAATAGAGTGAAAAATGAAAAAAATATCAACGGTTCAATCAACAGACCAAGCTCATTGCTATAGTCTTCTACCTCTCTCTCATGGCGCTCCAGCTCGCTATCACTATCTCAAGCTTGAAGCATCTTCCACGAAGAATTCAGGGCAAGTAATTCCTCTTCAAACCTTGCCTGCTATCTTATGTATCCTTAATTTTTTCTTCTTCCTTTTTTTTTTAAATTTTTTTTATCTGATTACTCTTGAGGTCAATAGCTCGGCCAATTCAGTTATTTGTTCCTTTTGGTACAAATTTTGAATTCTAGTGCTTCGTTAGAAGTTTTGACACATGTATTTTGGTCCAATTGGATATAGTGTCTGCTTTCTGATTATTTACTGTATTAAAATTTCTATTTAATCATGTGATTTCTGTATTAGATTGTTATCTAAAACTGCAGAATTCTACTTTTCTCTGTTCATTCTTCTAGGTGCGCATTGCACTGTGGAGCAAAGGAAAATGCTCAGCAGAAGCATCTCATCGAGCAAAGAAAAACGGAAGGATCTATGTGAAGATGTTTTTTCTTTATCAAAGGCTTGCACCAGTGTTCCAATTAGATGCACAATGTTCACCAGTGCTGTCTTAGGTATTCTCCTTAGACAATCTCGGTAATCACGAAAAGTTTTTACTAGGGAGAGGTATATTGTTTTAGCATTCTAGTTCAATTGCTAAAACTAGAGCCGACGGACGCGGGAGTGGAAGTGAGGCTTGACTCCCAAGTCATCTCTCAGAGGGGTAGTTTCAAGTACCTTGGGTCAGTTATTCATGGAACCGGGGAGATCGACGAGGATGTCACACACCGTATAGGGGTGGGGTGGATGAAGTGGAGGTTAGCAACGGGAGTCCTGTGTGACAAGAAAGTGCCACCGTTACTAAAAGGTAAGTTTTATAGAGCCGTGGTTAGACCGGCCATGTTGTATGGGACCGAGTGTTGGCCGGTTAAGAACGCACATATCCAGATGATGCAGGTAGCGGAGATGAGGATGTTGAGGTGGATGTGAGGGCATACAAGGATGGATAAGATTAGGAATGAAGTTATTCGAGAGAGGGTGAGCGTGGCGCCCATGGAGGACAAGATGCGGGAAGCAAGACTCAGATGGTTCGGGCATATTCAGAGGAGGAGCGCTGATGCACCGATGAGAAGTTGTGAGCGACTGACGGTGGTAGGCACGAGGAGAGGTAGAGGGAGACCCAAGAAGTATTGGGGAGAGGTGATCATGCGGGACATGACGCGACTTAGGATTACTGAGGACATGGCCCTTGACAGGGGATTGTGGAGGTCGAGCATTAAGGTTGTAGGTTAGGGGAAAATTAGGAATATTTCTACAGGAGTTAGGCTTAGGATGCTACTTATCAGCTACTGATGCTGGGCTTTATATTCTAGATATTAGTATACTTTCCTCTTTCTCATATTCCCTATATTCCTTATATTGTTGTTATTTGTTATTTTATGTTATGTTGTTTATTTTATGTCATTTATTATGAGTCTATTGCTAGTACTAATATATCGTCACTTGTTTCTGTCACTTGTTTCCTTCTTCAGCCAAGGGTCTCCTGGAAACAGCCTCTCTGTCCTTCGGGATAGGGGTAAGGCCTGCGTACATATTACCCTCCCCAGACCCCACTTGTGGGAATATACTGGGTTGTTGTTGTATTCTAGTTCAATTGCTAGGGAAAATCATATATATGCTGTTGATGTGCTCAGCAGTAATAACATGTCTAGTTGTCCACAATTTGTGACTTGACTGCATAAACAGTGGCGGGAGCCAGGAATTTATACAAGGGGATTCCAAAATGTCAGACCTCGGATTTGAACCCTGTTGCCACTTTATTAGAACTTTCCCTTGACATAAGGGGATTCAACAGCTTATTTATAACCAAAAGCTAGTTTCTGCCCTATTTGCACGGTATAAATTTTCTCCTATGGGGATTCAATTGAACTCCCTTCATTCAAGCAAGCTCCGCCCGTGACCACAAAAAGCAACCAAAGATAGAAGCTATGTACGCAGAAAAAATCTTACTCTAAAATATGGCTTATTAAAACGAGCAACCAATCATTTCTTCACAGAAGCTTAAAAGATTGTCTTGGCAAGACTTCTTCATCCCCTAGAAGCCCTGCATTTCCTTTCCTTCTAAATTTTCCACTAAGTGCTAAGGGAGCAAACCATGCCATATTGCTATGCCATATTGCTCAATGCCCCACTGCACGTTTTCTCTCACTAAACCATAACATGATAACAAAGGAAATTCCTTTGAAGAGGAATCATGATCCATTCAATCCAAAACATGTTCTGAACTTCTTTGGCAATGGAGTAATAAATGGCTAAGTCAAAGATTGTAGCATAAAATTACTTTTATACTGTGATTTTGTTCCAATGATTTTCTTCATCAAAATCAAATCCCCTCACTTACATGGGCATCTGAATGACATTAAGGGAAGCTGGACTCACTTGAGTATACTGATTTTACTCAGAACTGCTGATGCTTTTTCACTGTAACTTGCTGAACCCTGTAGAGGGAAACATTATTTCTGTTGCTTTACTGATTATGTATCATATGAGCGGTTTCATGTGTTTTTTTCAGAATGTTTGTGGACTTGAGTTGTGACATCGGTATTACAGTCAATGAGTAACTGTAGCTTGCATTTTGTATTGGCTTTTCCAATGGTTTGGACTTCTTCTTTTCTGTTTGTGAATGCTTGTGCATATTTTCATAATTACTTCATGCTTTGCAACAAGGCAATATTAATTATTTCTGTCTTCACATTTTAGCAGCAAATTTGGTTACAACACATGCTGCAGATGCTGTGACCATGGAAAACATGATGGTGAGGATTTTCCTTGTCAACCTTAAGTGTTTACATTGTTACTTGGTGCCTGTTGTCTCTTCTAACCAGGGTGGAGAGGGTGCTTTGTTTTCTGTTGCATATATCCCTGGGATATTGGGCTTTAAAACCATCGTAGCACATGATAACATAAGATGACCTATCCAACATCTGTTTGATCCATGTTACCTTTTCTTTCTTCTTTTCTGTTCCCAAGAGTCTCAAATTTACGTTCCATGTACTAATTATGTGGATGTGTGTCTTTTTCTCTGACCTATTGGGTCTGAATTTGAGAAATGATTCTTTTCTTAGTACTCTGTTCTGTTTACTTGTTCTTTATGAAAATAACAGTGACTGAGATAACACCAACAATCTAGAGTAAAGAAGTTCATAGAAGACTTTCTCCTAAATTTTTTTCTGAGAAGCTAAATTTGTTGTACTTTCTGCAGCATTTTGTATGTCTATTTTCTGGCTTAATGGGAGATTTGTACTTAACAATACATGTGGAAATTTTAATCTTTTATATACCAGTGTTAATGATGACACATTAATTAGATGCCTGGTTACATAAGATATGAGACCCTTGTTCAAACCTCAACAATTTGAGGGAACTGATGAACTATATAAACTTTGGTCTGCAGCTTGACCCACTGATCGAGCTAGATGTATTAAGCCACTTGAACTCTGTACTGTGGGCCCAATTGAGTTGTATCTTTTTTATGCCTAGTTGCATTTGATGGACCTTTTTCTGTGGTTCTTTGCAATATAAGCTGGTATTTATTTGCTAGTGGAATGTATTGTCACATAACACACCGGTAAATCTTCACTGGATTATATGCTAAGGGACTGTCATTTTCTTCAGGATTTTTCTAGTGCTGTCTATACTTTAGCTGATGGAAGCGTTGGAGATATTTTTGGTGGCCTTCTGTATTCTGCTGGTCAACAAGCTAATGAAGCTGTTCAGGGCCAGTTGACTGCTCTTAGTTTCACCAGGTCTAAATCTTGTATCATTTAAATTGTGTCTGGTACTGATAGAATTTATTGACAAAGGTTTTTGTACTTCTGATTCTTAGACTTTTCTCTTTGCAGTGTGGCCACTATTTTTGGTGCAGGGCTTGTAACTAGTCTTTCACCTTGTACACTCAGTGTGCTGCCTCTGACCCTTGGTTATATTGGTAGGACTTGGAAGTTGAATCTTTGCTCTCTAAATATGCATCATAAGGTCTCTCCTCACTGATCCTATTTTACGTTCTTTGAAAATGGTCCAGGGGCTTTTGGCTCTGGGAAAAGCAGAGTAGCGGTAAGAGCCTTAATTTTATATCTAACTTTTTACTGTTTGTTCTTTGTCCTTTCCACTTTTGATGTGAATTATTTGCAACGAAGGAACGTAAATCACATATCGTATAGAAAATATTTTCCAGGTTTACATGTAAATCCTTTAAGGGGTGAATGTTATTTGGCTTATATGTTTTGATGGACGGCATGTGTATGATTTTCTCTATAATAATCATCTGTCTCAATTTCCACTTTGGAACGTATAGAAAAAGTTCGACATGATTCTAGATTTCAAATTCTCTTAACTAATGAAATTTAACGTTATTGTTTATTTGCTTAGTATTTGGTGTAACATGGCTGCCATGGTTGGCTTCCTTAGCTCAGTACAGAATCTAGTAATGGCACGTTACTTTTGGTTGTAGCTCTCTCACATCATTGCTTTTTACTGGCTGTCATCCATAAAAGTTACACTTTACTGATAAAAAAGGCAGAATGGCCTAAATGGCACCTATACTTGTTACACTTTGTCATGCCGATCCCCAAACTTCACTTGTTTTCATCCAGACACTTAAACTTGATCAAAGCCTATATTTTAAGCCCCTCTGACCGTTGACCAAGCACATGTGGCAACAAAATGGTTGAGTTGGACAAAGTGGGTGTAATTCACGCGGACAACGAGCGTGCATATTAAAATTTTGAACAAGAAATAATTAAAATAAGAAGAAAAAAATTATTAAAATAAAAATGAAAAATAAATTAAAAAGTTAAAGATAAAATAAGTCAAAAAAGAAAAAAAGCAAAAGAGATATCGTCTCTTTCAGTTCTTCCCCGCAACCCCACCCCCATTTAATTTCTTTTTCCTATTAACCCCACCCCCACCCAACAAACACCACACCCCTCCCTTTCCTCTTCCCTTTTCCATTACTTCCCCCTGTATTCTTCTTCTTCTTCGTCTTCCCTTTTCCATTATGTTTGCTATGTCATTTAACAATGTTCGTCTAAATATTTGAACACATAAAACTATTCAATACATCAGGAATAATTTGAATGAGACTCGTCATAGAAATTACTAGAGCATGGTGACATGACCTCTTGCTCCAAATATTGCAGCACCTGTTTCATTGAAGGTCTATCATCTGGATTTGCATCAGTGCATCTTGCAGCTATTTCCAGAATTGCTTCTACTGAATCTACGTCTGCATCTGTACACCTCTTATCTAGAATGTCTTCCAGTCTATTCTCCTTCAGCAAGGTATTCATCTGTACAGTACTCACATTGTGACACTATAAATATGTGGACTAAATCGGAGCTAAATACAGATAAGGCAAGTTCCATATAACTATAACATAATCTAAAACCAAGGTCTTCTATGAAATTTTAAAAGTCGATTGAGAAGCATACCCAGCCAACCACATTCAGGCCTCGATTCACGAAAGATGGATCTGTTTGCCTTTTCCCTGTCACAAGCTCTAAGAGGTCGTTCGTCGAATCGAGATCGATCCTAGTGATTTATCGGGGGGAAAGGAGGAAGAACACGAAGAGAGAGAAACAAGATGGGGAGAAAGAACGTGAGGGGAGAGAGAAATCAGGGGATTAGGGAATTAATGTTTGAATTTTATTTTTTATTTTTTTTTATTTTAATTATTTTTAATCTACCATGTGACATGACATCTACATAATGTTATTTTTTGACGTGGCCTCCAACGTGGAGTAGATTGTATTACACGCACCGGCAGTCTCCTGTCATAAGCGTTTATTATTCACATTTTGAATGAGTATAAGTGTTCAGTTGGCAAATGTCTAACTTTGAGGACTGACATGACAAAGTGGGTTAAGTACATGTGTCATTTAGGCTATTTTGCCTTCCTTTTAATTTGGTATAGTTTTATTATTCGGCAAAAGGCCAAATATATCCCTCTACTTTCAAATATTGTTTACTTGTGCCCTTCGTTATACTATTGGGCTATCCATACTCCTATCGACATACTTTTGAATAAAAACACCCCTATTTTGGATGGATTGTCATGTGGGAGCACCAGATTAAAATGACCTTTTTTTTACCCAACCCATTTTACAAAAAACCTACAACCCAAATCAAATTTTCAATTTTCAGTTTTTTTAAAGGATTTTCTTTTTGTAAAACTTAAAAAAAAATTGCAAAATATTTTTATTTTTTAAACAGAGTAGATACTAAAAAGATTTTAAAAAATAAATTGTAAAAACGATGTTGAAAAAATCATTTTTTGAATAAAATATTTTTTTTTGTAAAAACTGTAAAAAAATATTTGTAAAAACTAAAAGTTTTTGTAAAAACTGGAAAAAAAATTTAAAAACTGAAAAAAATATTTCCAACAAAATATTTTCGTTTTTGAAAAATATTTTTTTAAGTTTTTTGAAAGATTTTCTTTTTGTAAAATCTGAAAAAATAAATTTGTATAAACTTAAATTTTTTTTGTAAAAATAGGAAAAAATATTTTCGTTTTTTAAAAACTGAAAAAATTATTTTCAAAAAAATATTTTTGTTTGAA